>JACSCI010000992.1:0-21646 GCA_016801065.1 Sceloporus tristichus
TCCCTCTCACCATCCCTGGCCCTGATTGGCTGGAATCCTAGTCCCTCTCACCATCCCTGGCCCTGATTGGCTGGAATCACAGTCCCTCTCACCATCCCTAGCCCTGATTGGCTGGAATCCCAGTCCACCCCACCATCCCTGGCCCTGATTGGCTGGAATCCCAGTCCATCCCACTATCCCTGGCCCTGATTGGCTGGAATCCCAGTCCCTGCCTCCTTTTCTGGCAGCCATTTTGTGCTGCTTGTGACTGTGGGGAATAATGTTCCAGAACCTTCTCTGAGGCCTCAGTTGAACAGAGGCTTCTCTTTCTCTTCTGAGGCTCCAGAGTCAGAAGGAGGCCAGGCTCCTTGGGCCAAAAAGAAGGAAGTGTGTCTCTTTGTGGGTCTTTTGTGTGTCTCATACAGTTGTGCTCCTTCTGGGGAACATGGGATCAGAAATGGGGAGGAGAGTTTTAATACAAGCCTTATTATTATTATTATTATTATTCACAAACATTGGGCTTTGACTACTATCCCTGTTTTTAATAACTGTCCAGTAATTTAATGGTATTTTATTTTGGATGGGAGTGTTAGGTTTAGGGTTTTGGATATAATGAAAGATGTTGTTATTGTATTGTATGGATATTTTTATTGTAAGCTGCTAAAAGGTGGCCATTCTCGTGTAGTAATTGTCTTGTGATTAACTCCCACAACAGCCTTGTAAGGTAGGCTTCATAGGCTCCTAGGACTGGAAAGGAGCCCCAAGGGCCAAACAGTCAGCCTCATTTTGCCCTCAAAGTCCTCCAAAGAGATGGCCATCCAGACAGAGACTCCTCCAATGCTCTTGGAGGCAGCGTATCACATAGATTTGCTCAGAGGTCATGGGGCCACAGTCCCATGGGAACTGGTCCTTACCCCCCACTTTGGGAAAGGAGACCCCCTCAGCCCCTGGACTATTTACGACCAGGAGTTACTATGTGTGTGACACAGAGGAGTTTCCTATGCATTACCTCCTACCCTCCATGGCCATTGGCACTGACCTTTTCCCATTGTCTTCTCTCCCTCAGCCCTGTGGACCTCCTCCTCCTTCGCACTCAGAGCAACCCTGCTCTTCGGCTGAGGAGACGGCCTCTGACCCAGGGAAGCTCCGGCCATAAAGGACTGCAGAAGAGGCCTTTCTGGGGCTGCAGGAATCAGGGTCTTTGTACGGAAGGTAGGCCTATATTCCTGGAGCTGAAAAAGGACCTTTGTTTAAATGTTTCAGTCCAGGATTGTATGGAAAGGTTGCAGCTGAGAGACTGAGCCCATGCTTTGCAGGCATAAAGTCCCAAATTCAGTCTCTGGCAGCACTGTCTTCCCAGAAGGTGGAAGTGAGATTTCCAGACCGCAGACACACAATGTGCCAGTGAGTCCTTTGTGTGGGGACTGTGAGTGTTTACTAGAGTTTTGTGAGGTATTTGTTTCACTGGGTTTATATAATGAATTTACTTACGTCTTCACTTCCCAAAAATGAGCATAATCCAGGCTGCAATCGTCACTCATAAACCTATACCTTTATAGATTTTTGTTGTATAAGTGCAACATATTGAGCAGTGTGCATCTTTTTAAAAAATATACAAGGAAAAGTGAAGAAATTGTGATTTTGACAATAGATCCGTTCAGAAACAATGCACACAAATGTACGTGCCTCAGTTTCTGTGTGGCTTTAGCAAGCAGAGGGAGGAGGTGCATAGTTCATGCTCCTGCTATGACTGACACACACGAACACACAAATCTTGTAATGGTAAATTTGTAAACTGCTTTAATCTTTTTGGAAAGATGGTATATACATACATTTATTCATAAAATCATAGAATCGTAGAATTGGAAGAGACCACTAGGGCCATCCAGTCCAACCCCATTCTGCCATGCAGGAAATCACAACCACAGCATCCCCGACAGATGGCCACCCAGCCTCTGCTTAAAGACCTCCAAGGAAGGAGACTCCACTGCATTTCAAGGAAGGAGTGTGTTCCACTGTCAAACAGCTCTTACTGTCAGGATGTTCCTCCTAATGTTGAGGTGGAATCGCTTTTCCTGTAGCTTGCATCCATTGTTCTGGGTCCTGTTCTCTGGAGCAGCAGAAAACAAGCTTGCTCCCTCCTCAGTATAACATCCCTTCAAAAATTTAAACACAGCTATCATATCACCTGTTAACTTTCTCTTCTCCAGGCTAAACATCCCCGGCTCCCTAAGTCATTCCTCATAGGGCATGGTTTCCAAATCCTGCACCACTTTAGTTGCCCTCCTTTGGACACACTCCAGTTTCTCAACATCCTTTTTGAATTGTGGTGCCCAGAACTGGACAAAATGTTCCAGGTGGGGCCTGACCAGAGCAGAATAGAGTGGCACTATTACTTCCCTTGATCTAGACATTATACTTCTATTGATGCAGCCCAAAATTGCTTCTTTGCAAGAATGGCATGGGGAACCTTACTGAAATCAAGATATACTATATCCATAGCATTCCCTTCATCTACCAGGAGCATCTACCGAGATTAGATTTATCAGGCATGATTTCTTTCTCTGAAACTAATATTGACTTTATGTGATTATGGCATTGCTTTCTAGATGCTCACAGACTCTCTGTTTAATGATCTGCTCTTTAATCTTTCCATAAAGAAGGTGGTCCTCCTCCTCCTCTTCCTCCTCCTCTTCCTCTGCATGAAAGAGAAATCAAATTCTCATCAGTGATGATGACGCAGCATGGAAAAATTATCATTCCTGCCTTTAAAGTCTTTTTTTTAATTAATTTTTATTGAAACTAAAGTACATACAATGAATTTTATACAATGCATAATTATGTATATATATTTTCTACATTCTATTGCAACTTATCAGAATTTAAAGTCTGAGGAGGCCTGAATCCTGTTGGTTAAACCTAGCATAGACCAACTCAATCCATAATTGACTGGTGAGTCAATCTATAGGTAAATCCAAGAGACTGAATGATTCTACTCTGATCAGGATTAAGTATAGGATTGGATACAGGCGAAGATTTAGTCCTACTTGTGGCTAGAACAGGACATTCCCAAGCCAAGATGGCCAGGCAACAGTGTGGAAAATAGGCACTCTCCACATGGGCAGAGACACTTTGAGAATTGTGACTTCTCTGCATGCAGAAGGCTGCCATGGGAATTGGTTGTTCCCTTCCCATCAGCTCAATCCTCTGGTGCCCCCCTGATCCTGGGAGGAGGGCTGGATCCCATGGAAGGGGGGCAACCAGGGAAGAGAGAGCTCCTTTCCTGCCCTGCTTGACCGGGGGCCTCACTGGGGGATGGAGGGCAACTGCTTTGGCCAATGGGAGAATGGGAGGCCACTAGGCCAGAAAGCCAGACCGAGCGGAACCCTCTATGTTCCAGTGTTGCTCCATGTGGAATCGGGCTAGGAATCAAATGCCCACCTCTGCATTGGCCCAACGGAGGCATATGTCTTCTGCGTGTGTCACCAGCAGGATGCTGTCCTCTATCTCTTTGAGTGCTGCAGGGTTTCTTGCCAAGCCAATCCTAACCCTGGTCCCTTTTCTCAGGACCTTCATCTGGGCCTCCTTGTACACAGCTTTGGGGCCTGTCTTTCTGGAAGTGACCCAAGTGCAAGACCACCAGGACCCCTGCCCACTTGATGGCCGACACAGAGGCCAAGCAGAGGGAGTTGGGCTCCAAGAGAAAGAGGCTGCCGAGGTACAACAACTCTTTGGTGAGTCACTATCCTATTAGCTTCATCTTGGTCACTGCTGGGCCAATTTATGAAAGGAAGCAAATAAAGTACTTTCCTAGTTTGGCAGAGACAGTCCTGGTTAATCCTCTGTCATCCCAATATTTTGAGGGCTTTTAAAATGTCCTAATTTTTCTCGTCTCCTCCCACTTTCCCAATTCTTCAGCTCATTCAGTTTCTGCATAATGATTGCCAAGGAGTTTGCAGCCCATCAACTCAAAAGTGGGGTTGGAGAAGAACGAAGGGGGCAGGGACTTTCCTTTGCAAGGAGTCTGAGGCAAAAACAAACTGTTGTGCCCTTTCCCACTTGTGTGATCTTCTTCATAAACAACTTTGTCCATCTTCACCACTTTCTGCTGTTCCTTGTCCACATGTATCTTGTTTTTTCCATCTGCGAAATGTTGGGGGATATGGGAGAATGTCTCTGGATATAAATTGGGGGTGGTCCCCTATCCCTCAAGCCCACAGTGCTGCCCAGAACTGCTTTTTAAAAATGACATTCACCTCTGAAATTTGGCAACAAATGGCTAAATGCACTATAATCTTTGGAGGCTAAATGTACTATACGTGTCGGGATAGTCAGTATTCTAATCTATCATTAATATCCCAGCCATGGCCTAAATTATATTGTATATTGCATTGAAAGAATTTGAGAAAACTGGACCTCAAAGGCAGTAGCTTTTTTCTTGCAAACAACATTTAAAGTTTATTTCCTGGACTAAATTCTGAGATGATCAAATAATTTTTGGGATGCATCATTTGCTTCTCCCTCTCCTTTTACTAGTCATTCTCTGGATGAGGGCTATTTTTTATTGCAGGTGACCTTTGCGGATGTGGCGGTATATTTCACTGAGGAGGAATGGAAACTGCTGACGAAGAAGCAGAGACTTATGTACAATGATATGATGATGGAGAATTACGAGAATGTGGCCTCTGTGGGTAAGGAAGCTGAATTCATTGCCCTTCCTATGAAGACTGAGGGCCCTTTCATTCTACATTATCATGGCACTATGATTCCACTTTAGAATTATAGAATCAAAGACTTTAAGCAGATAACAAGGACCATCTAGTTCAGGGGTAGGCAATCTTTTTGAGCCAGGGGCCGGGTTGCTGTCCCTCAGACAACTGGGGGGCCGAAGCCAAAAAATAAATAATTAAATAATTTTTTTAAAAAAAAATTAAATATATAAATAAACCAGGACAAATGTAGGACAAAATTTTCAAATGGAAGACACTTTTTTAAAAATTTGCTGATTTTTTTAAAAAATGTTACAGTAATATAAATGCATGTTTCTGAGGCTTCTATAGACAATTGCCCCCCAAAGGCCCCGGCGGCAATCGGCGGCAGGACCAGGCTGGGGCCGGTCCCAAGGCCTCGCCGGGCCGCATCCGGCCCGCGGGCCGCAGGTTGCCTACCCCTGATCTAGTTCAACCCCTTGCCATGCAGGAATACACATTGAAAGCATCACCAGCAGATGGCCACCTAATAATAATAATAATAATAATAATAATATGTTTTATTTATTGACCGCTATTCCACAATGATCATAGCGGTGTACAGTAAAAATTGTAATACAATACAAAATACAAAGTGACAGTTAAAGGAGGGAGAAGTCTCGTCCTTCAGGCAGCCCCTGATGTTGCTGGGTCTGCCTGATCGCTCCCTTTGTTTAAAGACCTTCAAAGACCTTTAAAGACCTTCAAAGAAGGAATGCTTTAGAAATTAATAATAATAATAATAATAATGAGCTGCCACCATGCTCTGAGGGAGTATATTCCACTGTTGAATAACACTTACTGTCAGGAAGTTCCTCCTAATGTTTTGGTGGAACCTCTTTTCCTGTGGCTTGCTTCCATTTTTCTATGTCCTTTGCTCTAGAGCTTCAGAAAGCAAGCTTGCTCCATCTTCAGTATCTCTTCAAATATTTGAACAGGGCTATCATATCCACTCTTAACCTTCTCTTCTCCAGGCTAAACATTCCCAGATCCCTAAACAACTCCTCATAGGGCTTGATGGTTTCCAAACCCTTCACCATTTTTATTGCCCTCCTTTGGATAAACTCCAGCTTCTCAACATCCTTTTTGAATTGTGGTGACCAGAAATGGACCCAGTATTCCAAGTGAGGGTCTGACCAAAGTAGAACAGAATTGCACTATTACTTCCCTTAATCTATAACACAGAATCAAAGAGTTGAAAGAAACTAGAAAGGCCATCCAGTCCAATCCCCTGCCATAACACTATACCCATATTTATGTAGCCTAGAATCACATTGGCCTTTTAAGCTGCTGCATCAAACTGTTGACCCAGGTTCAAGTTGTGGTCTACCAGGACTCCTAGATCCCTTTCACACATAGTTTGTAAACCCACTGTCTGTCTGTCTGTCTGTCTGTCTGTAATTGGACTGAAGTCAAAGAACAGCCAGTCAGGGCAGATATTTATGCTTTAATTGTTGCTTGGGGACAGAAACCAAGTGTCCAAAAGGGTTTAAATTGCCTTAGAATGTGTCCTGGGGGGAAGAATGGTCTGAAACCAAATTGAATGCAATGGGTGCTTGGAGCAAATAAATCAGACAAAAAGGATTAGTACACTGGCTCTCAGTCCTTCTTGGCTCTGAATTCCTATCGTGTTCACAAGCCAATATACAGCACAATCTGAGGGTGACGCTCCCAGATGCAACTCAACAATAACATAGCAGAGTACAGAAGCAAATATCCAGATATAGATATTGGCAATGTACTGACCACTTTTTACACAAAAAATAAATCACAAACACAGTTGATTTCATCGAAATCCTTGGAGGTTCTCTATCTTGAGTTACAAAATAATACAAATATTTGCAAGCTCTCCTCTCTGAGTTCCTTCACTTTCACCATCTCTTGTACACACAACTCAAATCCAATCCACACCAATCTGCATGTGAGCTGTATACTGTATTGGTTGTGAATCATATCCTGGTGCCACACAGCATGAAGCATCCTCTGCAGTTAGCTTGCATCATGCCTTGTGCTCTGACTCAGCACTCTGTGGCACTCTCACAGGATATGATGCCACCTGTCAATCAAAATATTTTTGCACATGTTTCATGGAATATTCTTTCAACAGTCCTTTGACTATCAGCTTCCACTGCTTCCCTCAAGGCAGTCCCCATGTAGTCTCTTCTTTGCTAGCTCCTATGAGTAAGGGTACAATCATTCCAAGCATTTAGCGGCATAAGCAGCAGGATCATGCTTGGGTTAATCACAGCAACTTCATTAATTTAATTTCAAATAACGAGGGGTTAATGTGGGCTAAATCATGGGGTAACACCCTCCTCTCTTAACTCTGATTTTCAGTCTTATCTGTCATTGTCCTTCTTTACAGAAGAACATTTGAGTTGTCAGAGAGTCCACACAGGAGAGAAGCCTCACAAATGCCAACATTGTGGGAAAGGGTTTTTTTGGAAGTCAGACATAGTGACACATCAGAGAATCCACACAGGAGAGAAGCCATACAAATGCCAGCATTGTGGGAAATGCTTTTCATCGAAATCTTACCTAGTGATACATCAGAGAATCCACACAGGAGCGAAGCCATACAAATGCCAGCATTGTGGTAAATGTTTTTCGTTGAAGTCAAACCTAGTGATACATCAAAGAATCCACACTGGAAAGAATCTGTACTAATGCCCGCATTGTGAGAAATGTTATTTGTCAAAATCAAACCTAGTGATACATCAGAGAGTCCACACAGGAGAGAATCCGTACAAATGGCAGCATTGTGGGAAAAGTTATGCCTACAAATCAGTCCTTGTCATGCATCAGAGAATCCACACAGGAGCAAAGCCCTACAAATGCCAGCATTGTGGGAAAAGTTATGCCTACAAATCAGTCCTTGTCATGCATCAGAGAGTCCACACTGGAGAGAATCCATACAAATGCCAGCATTGTGGGGAATGTTTTTCTCAGAGGTCAAACCTAGTGAGACATCAGAGAGTCCACACTGGAGAGAAGCCACACAATTCCCAGAAGTGAAATGACATTATTTTGCTCAAGAATGAATACAAAGAATATATTTTCAGTCCTCTGGTGATAAGAAAAGGCCCTTGTGATTTTGTGTGTTAGGTTTGTGTGTCCATATGTCTGTTTAAGTTTTTAAAGTTATATTTTGTTAAGTTTTAGTTTTAATTGCTATTAGTATATTTCTTTGCTTTAGTTTATAAATTTGGCTGGGGATTATAGGTTGTGGAGTAGATTAGCTAGATAGAGGGGTGGGATTTGTTGCAGCTGGCTAGAATAGTTAAGGGAATGATAGCTTTTGGAATTTGTGGGATGTTGGATGAAGAAAGTTGGTAGTCGGTGTTAACATAAAGAGGGCTAGTTTCTGGGCATGGCAAAGGGGGCTTTTTTACCTATGAGGCGTAGACTGTGGGAATTTGAGGTGGGGGCTAGATTTGGAAGAGGTTGGAGTTTTTGGTTTTAGGGATTTAATGTATTCTTTGGCTTTGGGAGGGCAGCTCTGATTTGAAAGCTGAATTTCTCACTATGTGTTCTTAATAAAGTTCTTTGCTGTTTCAACACACAGGACTCATTGATGGACATAAGTTGTGAATTTGCACAAAATAGACACTTTCTTCTCTCCTCAGTCCTCAGCTCCATTCCCAGCCTTAAGAACAGAGGCAAACACACACACACACACACACACACACACACACACACACATAGATACACACACACTCTACAAAGCAGAGCCTTCCCAGCCTTTCTCTCCTGAGTCCAGCTCTGCTGGTTGGGCTCCATTCTGGAAGGAAGGAAAGAAGAATGGAAGGAAGGAAGGAAGGGCATACTCCTTCCCTTCTTCCAAAGGCTGAGAGTGGAATAAGCAGCAGCAGCAGCAAGGGCCTTGCGATCCCTACGCATACTCAGGAGGGGCCTTTGGTTGCTAAGGTGCATGCAGAGTTTCAGCCTCCGAAGCCATTGCTGCCTTCAGAGCCTGCTCTGAGGGAGGGAAGTGGAGGAGAGCCTTTGTTCGTTTGAAGGATTGGCTGGAGGGTTTTCTGGGGGCGGGGGGGTGTTGTAAGAAGGAATGAAACCCTGATCTCCCCCCCCCCCAAAGAAAGGCAGGGGACCTGCCACTCCGCCTCTCCCTCTTTCCTTCCCTGCCCCCTCCTTCGGAGGGTCCTTGGGGCCCCGGTATGTGGGAGGTTATTATGAGAAAAGAGGGCAGGGGGACCATTGGAGAGAGGCATGGCCATAGAGGGGAGGGGGATCTGAAGGTAAAAGGGGGTTTGAGGAGCCCCCTTCCTCCTGGAAAGTGGGGCAGAGGAGAGACCCTCCCTTCTGATGCCTCATTTGGGGGAGATTTTTGTGCCAAATAAAGAACATCACACAACATAGGCTTCAATAGCATTAAATCAATCAATCATTTTTTTATTAATGCTTAAGCCAAAGGCCATTCGCATGATTAAAATATAAAATCGGTGACAGAAATTCAGAATTATAAAATGATCCATCAAATATACATTAAACATAATAAAATTCCAGACAATTAAATAAAACAACATTAAAAAGAACTTCAATGTTTAGATAAGATCATCCCCATGACAATCAACTGCTATGTCCGCTATTACCCTTGCCTGCATTTTGATTGCTGCTGAGGCAAACAGTGAAACCTTATAAGTTACCTGAGAATCAATATCAGACAAGAGAAAAAGAAATCTTTTCAGAAGTGGTATTAGACTGTAAATTGGACAGAATAGATCCTATAAATTTAGTTCTTGGATCAGGATATAGTGAGCAAAAAAGCATATAATGAGGCAAATCCTCAATTTCTGGAGCTCCACAAATACATAAACGGGAATTCATAGGTGTGTGTGAATATCTACTATCGATCATGGCTGAAGGCATTGTTTGGAAACAAAGAGCTGTAAAAGCCTGCCTAAGGTTTGGGAATGTAAGCTTTCTTAGGTAAACATCCATCTGATTGTCCACTTTATGTAATCTAAATCATTTGGAAAATGTTGAATTGTCAATAGCCAGTCTATCCAGACACACATCATGGTTAAAAATGTATTCACGAAGCTTCTCTCTTGAATTCAGGGTAGAAGGATTTTCAGTTAGTGCAGGATATGATTCAAGCAACCTATTGTATCTTAAACTTCAGACTTTGCAGCTTGGTAAATGTTGGAAACACAACTTAGGAAAAACCTTAACCGGAGAACCTATTACAGATCTCCAGTAGTTAAATAAAGCAAAATGAATATGAGCTCTGATGGAAGGGAGGAAGATCTCAGCCCGAACCAAAGCTGCAGGTGTTTCAGGTGAAAGTAGAAGCAATTTCTTGAAAGATGTATTCTGGATGGCCTCCAGTTTCACCAATTGGGAATCATCCCATCCCCACACAGAGCGCCATATAGGCTCTGAGCTATAACGTTACTCTGAAATACTTTTAGAGCTGGTGCGACCAGATGACCCCCTGCCTGGTTGTAGGATCGAAGGATTGCTCCAATAGATCTCACAGCCATTGCTCTACTAGCTTCTATGTGGGACCGTTTTAATAGGTCCTCTGCCCCCAACGGAGGGAATAGTGACCTTCAGCCCAACCTTGACCAGGAAACGGTCCATGGTCCATGGCAATGCGGAGATATTGACTACCTCCATCCATGGATGTGCCTGTTCCGTACAGAAGACCACAGCGAGAGTATGACCTGCACAATGCGTGGGATCAGAGACTGTGATGATCTCCTCAAGTCCAAGCAGCCAAACCACAGCCCTGTTATGGCTCTTAGCCCAGCAGACCCTTAAATTCCTTAAATCCCACTGCCATCATCCAGTGAATTATAAAAGGATTTCCCTTAACCTACACTGGGACCAGTTAAGGAACCTTATTTCTACTTCTTTACTGATCTTCCCAAGCATCAACCGAGCCAAGAGACGTGGAAAAGGAGCATCGAGTAGTAGATACTCCAAGGAGATATGTATTATAAATAATAAATATAACTAAATTATAAGTCATGCAAGATATTTCATACAAGGGATTAAAACAAATAAATAAACCTAAACGTCAAATTCTGAGTCTAACTTCCAAGATCCGCTCTTTAACTCTCTCTCTCGATCTCCATCCGACACATTTCCCCCAACTGTCTCTTGGTCTCTCAGGCCTTATATCTCCTTCTCACGGAAGCTTCCAGAAGAACCTTTGTTTTGGTCTCTGATTGGTCAAGTGAGCCTTCCGTAGCAGTGATGTCATTCTGCATTTGCATAAACCTCCCTTTACTGCCTGAAGAAGATCTCAATTGACTGGAGCCCTGTTATTAGAACAACAACAACGATAACCCCTCTTTTTATTGGAAGAGATTCACAACTATACCTTGTTTCCCGGTTGAGAAGTATAGGAGGATTCAGAGGTTTCCATTTTGACTAAGATTAGGAGCTCCCAAATTCCCATGGAAGAGGTTTCCTAAGGCATGTGCCAGGACAGAGCAGGGAACGGGGGGTTCATCGTGGGTGAATTACCATTTGTCAGCTGAACCTGGGGCTGAGGGTTCCTCAGAAGGAGAGGAGCCCAGGTCCCCCAGAATCCCCTCTGAGCCTCCAGGAGAGCAAGGCTCAGGGAAGGGACAGTCTGCAAGAGGCTGAGAGCCGCTTGGACCAAACCTTGAGGGCCCTTTCCCAAAAGCTGGCCAGGATTGGTCTCAGGGTCTGGCATTTTCCTCTCAGAGGACCATCAGGATCTCAAAGACCACTCTTCATTTTGGATTTTGTTTTTTCACTCTGCTGCCCTCAGTGGAGACTTGCTTACTCCTAAGGTGCCATAGAGATGAGCATGGAATGTATAGGGAAGATGGCTTTTGCAGTCTTTTCCACCATTGAGTGTACCTTGTGTTGTCTTCAAGCCTGTCAAAAGAGAGCATGAAAGTAACCGGGAGGAGAAAGCAAAGTCCCACATTTGCTCCCATAATCTCCCCCTGAAGCTTTTCCCAGCATGCCCTAGTCCTCAGTCTCCCTCCCAGGCTCCAGCATTTCCTAGAGAGATGGAAACCTTCAAGGGAGAATCCTTGGGGGTCAAGTCAAGCTCTCCTCTGCTTCCCAAGGCCTCTTTCTCCATCCATTGCTGGCCTTTGGAAGGGAGACATAGACTGCTCTTGGAAAAGTTACTTTTGGAGGGACAGGGACTCCCCAAAGCTCCCAGTCTGGCTCTAACCTTAAGGACTTCAAATCTCTGCAATGAACTGGGCCAGGTCTTACGCCAGGAGTGGGGATCCTGTGACCCTCGCTCTGTATCTCCATTAAGAAAAAGACTGAATCTCCATGACTGTTGCTATGTTTCATATTCTTGGGATGGGCAGCCAGGAAAACAGAATGCTTTAAAGAATTCAAAGGTTTATTAGATGGAGATAGAAGTGCAAGAATGCTTTAAAATCATATGTTCTGAATCAAAGACAGCATCAAAGAGGCTCTAATAGTCTTACAGGTCAGAATCTGGATAGACACTTCATCCAAACAAAAAGTATTTCGCACTTCCACTTTCTCTCCTTTCTGGAAATGCTGATGCCTCAAGGGCTGGATCCTAAGCAAAATGAGAGATAAGGTTTGAACTGCAATTCAGAGGTCAAGGTTTGTATGTGGTTTTTGATACAATTTACTAATTTCAAGGTGCAACTGTATAAAAGGTTTAATCTTTTTCAAAAATATAATGTTAATCCCTTTGCATTGTTTTGAATTTGTACTGTATTAAATTTGCTGTTAGCCACCCTGAGTCCCTATATTGGGAGAAAGGATGGATGTATATAATTAAAATACATGAACTGGAGATCCCTTGAAGATCCATGGGTTTCTTGGTGTAAATAGCTCTCCACCAATAGAGACAGAGACTGAATGAGTCTGCCCAGAATTGCTAGGGGTCATTTTTGGCACCTGGGTTGTATCTCCATTGCCCAAACCTAGCACTTTGACACCATGAAAGGTAAAGGACTCTGTCTCACAGAATCCTGGGATTTCATCTTTCAGGTAATAATTATTAATTAATAATTTGTTTTATTTATATACCGCTATTCCAAAGATCATAGCGGTGAACAGCAAGTAAGCTAATTAGCAAGTAAGCTAATTTGCCCCCAACAATCTGGGTACTCATTTTAGCGACCTCGGAAGGATGCAAGCCTGAGTCGAGCTTGGGCCCTTTTGCTGGTCTTGAACTCGCAACCTTGTGGTTTCAAGTGAATGGCTGCAGTACAGGCATTTAACCACTGTGCCACCAGGGCTCCTGGTACTTAGGATTATAAAGCAACTCATGAAGGATTGCACTGGGGCTCTCTACCAAGCATCCAATTCTAAGCACCCCATTCCCAGGTTTCTGTAGGATGGATCCACAGCCGGTAACATGGCACCAAACTGGTACAATTGGATAATATGTGTAGGACTTTGGTTGCCTACTTTCTGGTGTCCCTCCATCTCTCTTATAGGGTTGTGAATTCAGGTCCTGAGGTTTGTGAGCTAAACCCTAGGACCTGGGGCAGGGCCTCTAGCGATCTCATTCAGCCTAATGCATAAATTACTAACCACAGTCGCTCACAGTTTGTCATTCAAATCTACTCAAGATACTTTCCTGTATAGAAATGAAGAGAGAAATTTTTAAAGGTCTCTTCCCAGATCAAGGGGAAATGAAAGAATTATTCTTTCTCACTTGCTTGGAGAGACAGGATAAAAAGCGTGAAGTTGAAGGCTTTCATGGCCGGCTTCCATAGCTTTTTGTGGGTTTTTTGGGCTATGTGGCCACGTTCTAGAAGAGCTTCTTCTGATGTTTTGCCAGCATCTGTGTCTGGCATTTTCAGAGATTCCAGCCACAGATGCTGACGAAATGTCAGGAAGAAACTCTTCTAGAACATGGCCATATAGTCCCAAAAACCCACAAAAAACTAAGGATAAAAAGCATTTAATTTAGCCTCCTTCTTTCTAGCCAGATGGCGAATGCAGAGTATAGTAGTGAGCCCTTGTACCACAACAACTTAAAGAAAGCAAGAAACTAAACCAATCCATAGACCCCCGCAGTTTTTCTAGTTGAAGAAACCAATGAACTAAGCCTCACAAATTATAATAAGCCACTGCTCTCACATCTGATCTGGATGTTTGCACAGAGCCCTTTCCTCTTTCCTGGAATTGGGCTCCCTGCAAAATGGAGAAGAGGCAGCCTCATCTCCTGTCTGAAGATCATGCATGAAAACTGGAAGCTCAATGCCAGGCCCTGATGTATCGTATCTTTACTGCCATGTGTAAAAAGGGCAAGGAAAAACACATGTTACAGGAGAAGAAAGCAAATAAAACCTGATCCTTTCTGGTCCAGGTTTAGGTCCTGGGCAAAAGAAGGGAAACCAGGATTTGACTTGGGAGTTAGTGAATGTTGTGTGGCCTGCCTTGCCTGAAAGAGGGCCTCCCTGGGGACCAAATCCATCACCCTTCTCTTCCCCCTCAGTCAGCATTCTCACAAAGGAACCAAATTTAGGGGTCTCCCATCAGCATCTCGAGGCACCCACCTTTCCTTTCCTTTCCTGGCAAGGAAACCCAGAAGGAGCCCTTCTTCCTAAGCAGCCAATGACCAAACCCACCAGCCTTCTAGAACCCTATTCAGGCACCAAGCCAACCGCTAACAATGGTTCAGGGCTGCTTTAACTGTCTGGCTGAATGCTAAGGAATTCTGGGAACTGTAGTTTTGTGAGATATTTAGTCTTCTCTGTCAGACAACTCAGATGCCATAATAAACTAAAATTCCCAGGATTCCCAAGTACTGAACTAGGGCAGTTAAAGTGGTTTATTTCTGCGAACTGGATTATTTCTGCAATGTGTTTTTGACCTCTGTTACTATTTGAGCGTCCACAAGGCTCTGTGGGTTTGAAGGGAAGATTCATCATCATCATCATCATTATCATCATCATAATTTCTGCACTGTTTTTGAACCAGATCTGAGAGAGCCCTGCAGCCTGGATCTGCCCAAAACCCAAATATTGCTCTCTCAGCAAAGCCTGGAGATATTAACCTTTAAGGACCAGAACTCCTCAAAGGCTGACTTTCCCAATCTCTCCTGAGAGACCCTCCTGGACCTAGAGAAGCCTCAAAGAAAGGGGTCCCATTGAATGGGGGGCCCATGTCTTTCTGAGTCTGTGGGTCCAGAGGAAGAGGACTGTTTTCCAGGACCCTCTTCCTAACCCACAAGGCAGCTCTTAGCATTTGCCCAACACTGCTCTTGAACATGCAAAGATCAGGCAAGCAACATCTGCTTTGCTGTTTGCAAGAAAAGATGGAAAAACAATGGGCCCTTGGTATCTTTTGGGATTTTGTTTGGATAGCAAAATCCATGGGTGCTCAAGACCCATTATATAAAATGGGTGACCTTAGGTAAGTCACACTCTCTCAGCCTCAGAGGAAGACCAATGGCCAACTGGAAGGCGGACAACACACACACACACACACAAACACTCACACAAACATACACACACACACACATCTACATGATGGGAAATGGCATTCCTTCTGGGCCATGAAACCCACTGCAGGGGAACCTTGGGCAGCAGACACTCTCTCAGCCTCAGAGGAAGACAAAGGGCAAAGTGGAAAGCAAACTTGAAGGCAAAGAAAGCCTGGGAATAGGGTCACTAGACACGAGTTCAAGGCACACAGCACACCCCCAGCCCCCAAACCACACTCTCTCAGCCTCAAACGATGACAATGGTAAACACCCTTCGACAAAACCTACAAAGAGAATCCTGTGACAGTGTTGCCTTAGGATCCCCAGGAAGGAATTGAAGGCACACAATTCTCCCCCAAAGTCTGGGAGGAAAAGAGGAGGAAGGTTTAGAGGAAGGACCAGAGGAGGAGGAGGAGGAGGAGGAAGGCTTAGAGGAAGGTCCTGAGGAAGAGGAGGAGGAGGAGGAAGAGGAAGGGCCTGAGGAAGAGGAGGAGGAAGAATGCTTAGAGGAAGGCTTAGAAGAAGGGCCTGAGAAGGAGGAGGAGGAGGAAGGCTTAGAGGAAGAGCCTCAGGAAGAAGAAGAGGAGGAGGAGGAGGGTCTTACAGGAAGGGCCTCAGGAAGAGGAGGCTTAGAGGAAGGGCCTGAGGAGAAGGAGGAGGAGGAGGAGGAGGAAAAGGAAGGGCTTACCGGAAGGGCCTGAGGAAGAGGAAGAGGAGGAAGGCTTAGAAGAAGGGCCTGAGGAGGAGGAGGAGGAAGAGGAAGGGCTTACAGGAAGGGCCTGAGGAGGAAGGCTTAGAAGAAGGACCCGAGGAGGAAGAGGAGGAGGAGGAGAAAGGCTTAGAGGAAGGGCCTGAGGAGGAGGAGGAGGAGGAGAGGAGGAGGAAGAGGAAAGCCCTACAGGAAGGGCCTGAGGAAGAGGAGGAGGAAGAGGAAGGCTTAGAAGAAGGACCTGAGGAGGAGGAGGAGGAGGAGGAGGAGGAGGAGGAGGAGGGCTTTGAGGAAGAGCCTAAGGAGAACAGCAGAGAGACCTCTGGAGGATTCTGCAGAGGAAGAAGAAGGAGAAGAAGAAGAAGGGGCTCCTGAGCATACGCAGAGGCCTCTGGGGGAGAAGCCACAGGGAGAAATCTGCTTGTAACTTAATATTACTATTATTAGTAGTAGCATTAGTACTGTATTATTAAATTTTATTTATTTATAAAGACATGGAAAGACGTATTTATAAAGAGCATCTCAGTGAGTCTCTATATTATAGCATCAGGAAAGATTTTAGCTGTTGTTAAGGTTTGGAAATGCGGTTTGGGGTCCCTTCTGACTTTGAAGCCCTTTCATCCTCCATTTTGGGTTCCCTGAAGGCCTCAAACTGCCAAGCTCTAAGTCAGAGGCAGCCATTTTGTGTTCCGGGGGCCATTTTGTGCTTCTTGTGACTGTTGGGAATAATGTTCCAGAACCTTCTCTGAGGCCTCAGTTGAACAGAGGCTTCTCTTTCTCTCCTGAGGCTCCAGAGTCAGAAGGAGGCCAGGCTCCTTGGACCAAAAGGAAGGAAGTGTGTCTCTTTGTGGGTCTTTTGTGTCTCTTTTGTGAGAGGGTTTTCTTATTACACAGCTCTGCTCCTTCTGGGGATCATGGATTTTAAAAGGGATCAGAAATGGGGAGGATAGTTTTAATACAAGCCTTATTATTCTTCTCCACAAACATTGGGCTTTGGCTTCTAAGAGGAAGCTAGTCCCCCAAAAAAGGCCAAAAGTGGCTCCTTTGGGAGGTTTAAAAAGTCTCCCCAGTTTTCTTATTAATAGATTTTCAGGCAAAAAAGGAAGGAGACAGACCAGAATAACTCATATTACCAAGAATGATGTATACAATCATACAAACAAACAAGAACAACAAAAATAAGGTTTGGAGACTAAAAGAAATTACTTTTTTTTTAAAAGGAAAACCATTATTAGGAGGGTAAAAACAAGACTTGGGTGCTTCTATCCTTTTACAACCAACTCAGGCTGTACCTGCACTGCAGAAATAATCCAGTTCTAAAGTCTGTTAACTCTCCTGGATCCATCCTGTGGAATCCTGGGATTTGGAGTTTGTTGGGCATGAGAGCTCTCTGGCAGAGAAGGCTAAGTGTCCAAAGGTAAAATCCCAGGATTCCATAGCACTGAGCGGTTAAAGCGGTGTCAAAGTGCCTTATTTCTATAGTGCAGATGCAGCCTTCTTGGGAAAGGGGCTGATACTGGGGATCTCTAGAGGTTTCAGCAGGTTATTTATTTGTTTATTTATTTATGATGCACTCATTTCACATCTAGCTACGGGGACATAACCAGGGCCCTCTCCAATTCCCCATCCCCTAATCTCCCACCACTCTAAGAAGGCATGGAGTATCTGTTGTGTAGGGGAGCTGCAGTGAATCTATGCTAGGTCCAGTGGGCTTTGTTTGGTGGAGAAGGAGGAAGGTTATACCCACCTCTCCGTTGGCCCAAAGGAGGCATATGTCATCTGCGTAGGTCACCAGCAGGATGCTGTTCTCTGTGTCTTTGAGTGCTGCTGGGTTTCTTGCCAAGGCAATCCTAACCCTGGTCCCTTTTCTCAGGACCTTCATCTCGGCCTCCTTGGACACGGCTTTGGGCCTCTCTCGTTGGAAGTGACCAAGTGCAGAGCCACCAGGACCCCTGCCCACCTGATGGCCAACACAGAGGCCAAGCGGAGGGAGTTGGGCTCCAAAAGAAAGAGGCTGCCAAGGTACAACAACTCTTCGGTGAGTCACTATCCTAATAGCTTCATCTGTGTCACTGCTGGGCCAATTTATGAAAGAAAGCAAATAAAATACTGTCCAGGTTTGGCAGAGACAGTCCTGGTGAATCCTCTGTCACCCCATTATTTTGGGGGCTTTTAAAATGCCCTGGTTTATCTCTCCTCTTCCCACTTTTGAGTTGATGGGGTGCAAACTCCTTGGCAATCATTATGCAGAAATTGAAATGAGCTGAAGAAAGGGGAAAGTGGAAGGAGGAGAAGGAAGAAGGGGGCAGGGACTTTCCTTTGCTAGGAGTCTGAGGCAAAAGCAAACTGCTGTCCCCTTTCCCACTTGTGTGATCTTCCTCATAAACAACTTTGACCATCTTCACCACTTTCTGGTGTTGCTTGTCCACATGTGTCTTGTTTTTCCCATCTGTGAAATGTTGGGAGATATGGGAGAATGTCTCTGGATATAAATTGGGGTTGGCCCCATGGCCCTCAAGCCCACAGTGCTCCCCAAAACTGCTTTTTAAAAATGACATTTGCCTCTGAAATTTGGCAACAAATTGCTAAATCCACTATAATCTTTGGTGGCTAAATGTACTGTATGTCTTGGGACAGTCAGTATCCTAATCCATCATCAATATCCCAACCATGGCCTAAATTATATTAATATATTGTATATTATATTGAAAGAATTCGAGACAAACTGGATTTCAAAGCAGTAGCTTTTTTTCTTGCTGACAGAATTTAAAGTTTCTTTCCTGGACTAAATTCTGAGGTGATCAAATGATTTTGGGATGCATCATGTGCTCCCCCCCCCTTTTTTTTTTTTTTTGTTTGTTTGTTTGTCATTCTGTGAATGAAGGCTATTTTCTTTTGCAGGTGACCTTTGCAGATGTGGCGGTATACTTCACTGAGGATGAATGGAAAATGTTGACAAAGAAGCAGAGACTTACATACAATTATGTGATGATTGAGAATTACGAAAATGTGGCCTCTGTGGGTAAGGAACCTTGATCTAGACACTATACTTCTATTGATGCAGCCTAAAATCGCATTGGCCTTGTTAGCTGCTGCATCGCACTGTTAACTCATGTTCAACTTGTGGTCTACTGGGACTCCTAGATACCTTTCACAAGTAGTTTCATTCAGCCAGGTTTCCCCCATCCTATATCTCTGTATTTCATATTTCCGCCCTAAGTACAATAACTTACTTTTCTCCATATTGAATTTCATTTTGTTAGCTTTGGCCCAGCTTTCTAGTCTATCCAAGTCATTTTGAATTATGATCCTGTCCTCTGGGGTATTAGCTGGGTATCCAGGCTAAACATTCCCAGCTCCCTAAACCACTCCTCATAGGGCTTGATGGTTTTCAGACCCTTCACCATTTTCATTGCTCTCCTTTAGATACACTCCAGCTTATCAACATCCGTTTTTAATTGTGGTGAACAGAAGTGGACACAGTATTCCAAGTGAGGGCCTGACGAAAGCAGAATAGAGTTGCACTATTACTTCCCTTAATCAATGACGTAGAATCATAGAGTTGAAAGAAACTAGAAGAGCTAACCAGTCCAACCCACTGACATAACACTATACTCATATTAATGTGTCCTAGGATCACATTGGCCTTTTTACTTGCTGCATCACACTGTTGACCCATGTTCAAGTTGTGGTCTACTAGGACTCCTAGATTCCTTTCACACATAGTTTAACTGTCATAGCAACTTTTAGTGAAATCTTGGAATTTGTAATTTAGAGAGACACTATTGCTCTACACTATCTAAGGATTCTAAGGCCTGTTACAGACAGCCAAAATAAAGCTGCTTCGAGTCACAGTGGAGGTATGGTGTTTCAATGATTCATGCATCCTAAGAGTCCAGAAACCACACCAAAGCTACGCTCCAGGCCTTGAGGATTGGGAGGCAGCCACCAACCTCACAGATTTTAAGAACTGGATTGAGTGAACTGGTGAGAACATGGCTCAGGCCCTTGTTTTCAGGGATATTAAGGGGCTCCATATAGCAATTATCAGCAATGTCTATCAAGAGAGGAAAGGTGACACACAAATTCCTTTTTCTCTAATGTTTTTGTCCAAACTGAGTTTGTTTAGCTCCATGGTTTATTCCCTTTGTTATCCAAAATGCTGGAGTTTGGGAAGGACACTTGCAAGTGCGAAGCTTTTAGGGTAATTTGGTACTTAGCTGAAAGGAGATATATAGTTTGGTTGGGGCAAGAGTGGCCTCGGGATTCAAGCCCAACTATACCAGGCCCAGAAGCACACAGAACTCCAAAGGCATTTGAAATAAGTTTTTTGTTTTATTCAGGGGAAAAGCAAAATACACACACACGTAAGGGTTCACACACACACACAAGAACTAGATAACAGGTGGAAGTGGTGAAGAAATGTAAGACTTTCATAATGGTAATACTTTACCTAGGTGGATCTTGATTCCAATTGCTGAGGGTTCAAAATGGGAAGAGAAGTCAGGAGCTCCTGCAACAAGTGGGGTTGGCGAGTGCATTGAGGTGCTTAGCCATGTAAACTGACAGACTGTCTGTCTGTAATCGGACTGAAGTCAAAGAACAGCCATTCAGGGCAGATATTTACACTGTAATTGATGCTTGGGGGAAGAAACTGAGTGTTCAAAATGGATTAAATCACTTTAGAATGTTTCCTGGGGGGAAGAATGGTCTGAAACCAAATTGAATGCAACGGGTGCTTGGTGCAAATATCACAGACAAAGGATTAGCACACTGGCTCTCAGGTGCATCTTGGCTCTGAATTCCAATCGCGTTGAAAAACCAATATACAGCACAATCTGAGGGTGCTACTCCCAGATGCAGCACAATAATAACATAGCAGAGTACAGAAGCAGATATCCAGATATAGATATTGGCAATGCACTGACCACTTTCCACAGTGAAAAATAAGTGACAGACACAGTTGATTTAATCAAAATCCTCTTGAGTTGCAAAATGATACAACTATTTGCAAGCTCTCCTCTCCGACTTCCATCAACTTCACCATCTCTTGTACACAGAACTCCAATCCAATCCACACCAATCTGCATGTGAGCTGTATACTCTATTGGTTGTGAGTCATCTCCTGGTGCCAAACAGCATGAAATGACCTCTGCAGTTAGCTTCCATCATGCCTTGGGCTCTGACTCAGGACTCTATGGGAGTCTCACAGGATATGATTTCACCTGTCAATCAAAGTATTTTTGCACATGGTTAATGGAATATTTTTTTCAATAGTCCTTTGACTACCTGCTTCCACTGATTCCCTCAAGGCAGGCCCCATTCTTTGCTAGCTCCTATACGTAAGGATACAATCATACCATGGATTTAGGGATATAAGTAGCAGGGTCATGCTTGGGTTACTCACATAAACTTTCTTACTTTAATCTCTAATAAGGACGGGTTAATGAGGGCAAATCATGGGGTAACACCCTCCTCTCTTAACTCTGATTTTCAGTCTCATCTGTCATTGTCTTTCTTTACAGAAAAACATTTCAGTCATAAGAGAGTCCACACAGGTAAGAAGTCACATAAATGCCAGCATTGTGGAAAATGTTTTCCTTACAAGTCAATGCTTGACATGCATCAGAGAGTCCACACAGGAAAGAAGCCATACAAATGCCGGCATTGTGTGAAATGTTTTTCTTCAAAGTCAAACCTAGTGACACATCAGAGAGTCCACACTGGAGAGAAGCCATACAAATGCCAGCATTGTGGGAAATGTTTTTCATT
>JACSCI010000993.1:0-13683 GCA_016801065.1 Sceloporus tristichus
GTTAGCGGTTGGCTTGGTGCCTGAATAGGGTTCTAGAAGGCTGGTGGGTTTGGTCATTGGCTGCTTAGGAAGAAGGGCTCCTTCTGGGTTTCCTTTCCAGGAAAGGAAAGGAAAGGTGGGTGCCTCGAGATGCTGATGGGACACCCCTAAATTTGGTTCCTTTGAGAGAATGCTGAATGAGGGGGAAGAGAAGGTGATGGATTTGGTCCCCAGGGAGGCCCCAGGGCAGGCAGGGCAGGCCACACAACATTCGCTAACTCCCAAGTCAAATCCTGGTTTCCCTTCTTTTGCCCAGGACCTAAACCTGGACCAGAAACGATCAGGTTTTATTTGCTTTCTTCTCCTGTATCAGGTGTTTTTCCTTGCCCTTTTTACACGTGGCAGTAAAGATACGATACATCAGGGCCTGGCATTGAGCTTCCAGTTTTCATGCATGATCTTCAGACAGGAGATGAGGCTGACTCTGCTCCATTTTGGAGGGAGCCCAATTCCAGGAAAGAGGAAAGGTCAGAAGTGATATGAGAGCAGTAGCTTAATATAATTTGCGAGGCTTAGTTAATTGGTTTCTTCAACTAGAAAAATTGCAGGAGTCTATGGATTGGTTTAGTTTCTTGCTTTCTCTCAGTTGTGGTGGTACAAGGGCTCACTACTATACTCTGCATTCGCCATCTGGCTAGAAAGAAGGAGGCTAAATGAAATGCTTTTTATCCTTAGTTATTTGTGGATTTTGGGGACTATGTGGCCATGTTCTAGAAGAGTTTCTTCCTGACATTTCATAAGCATCCATGGCTGGAATGTCTGAAGATGCTAGACACAGATGCTGGCAAAACATCAGAAGAAACTCTTCTAGAACGTGACCACATAGCCCAAAAAACCCACAAAAAGCTATGGAAGCCGGCCATGAAAGCCTTTGACTTCACACTTTTTATCCTGTCTCTCCAAGCAAGTGAGAAAGAATACTTCTCTCATTTCCCCTTGATCTGGGAACAGACCTTTAAAAATTTCTCTCTTCATTTCTACACAGGAAAGTATACTGAGTAGATTTGAATGACAAACTGTGAGCGACTGTGGTTTGTAGTTTATGCATTAGGCTGAATTAGATCCCTAGAGGCCCTGCCCCAGGTCCTAGGGTTTAGCTCACAAACCTCAGGACCTGAATTCACAACCCTATAAGAGAGATGGAGGGACACCAGAAAGTATGCAACCAAAGTCCTATACATATTATCCAATTGTACCAGTTTGGTGCCATGTTAATGGCTGTGGATGCATCCTACAAAAACCTGGGAATGTGGTGCTTAGAACTGGATGCTTGGTAGAGAGCCCCAGTGCAGTCCTTCATGAGTTGCTATATAATCCTAAGTACCTGAAAGATTAAATCCCAGGATTCTGTTGGACAGAGTCCTTTAAGTTTCATGGTATCTAAGTGCTAGGTTTGGGCAATGGAGATACAACCCAGGTGCCAAAAATGACCCCTAGCAATTCTGGGCAGACTCATTCAGTCTCTGTCTCTATTGGTGGAGAGCTATTTACACCAAGAAACCCATGGATCTTCAAGGGATCTCCAGTTCATGTATTTTATTTATATACATCCATCCTTTCTCCCAATATAGGGACTCAGGGTGGCTAACAGCAAATTTAATACAGTACTGTAACAGAAATTTCAGGAAACTTAGATTTCTAGGATTAGCAGAGCAAAAGGATCAGCAAGAGGACCTAATAATTGAAAATCCATAAGTTTATTTCCAGTTGTCGACAAAGGAAAACATTGAACTCAGTGGAATTCAAGTTCCAAAAACTGAGAACCCCGAACAAGACAAAATGGCTCTTTTTATATTATTCAAGACAAAGGAGCTTCTTCAAGACACCTGATTGGCTAATTACAATTTAAACATACAGAATTCTTACAATCAGAACAGAAATACATGCATACATTAAAACTGCATCATCACGCCTTACCCCCTCCTTTAGGAATTCAGTGGCTTTCCCTCCTAACCTTGCTTCTGAATGTCTTTATCTCAGTAGCTTCCCTCTAGTTATTCCTTTGCTCTAGTTTTCCTAAACTCCAAGCCTTTATTTCAAAAACCATCTCTCTGGCTGACAAAGGTGACTCCATCTTTCTATAGTTTTTATATTTCAACAAGGAATTTCCACCACATTCCCCCCTTTTGATGCTTCATCAATATTTCATATTGCATGATACTATCAACTATTAACTATGTTTATATGACACTCTAAACTCAGAACAAAACAAACCTGTCTAGCAGTTACCAAAATATTAATATTCTTACCATCACCAGGCAATAACATCTTCCAGTCGTCCAATTTCAGAAAGACAGTGTATAGCATTAACTAAACACACATATTCTCATTGCTTTTGTTGGATCTGATTCTCTGGAGTTTACTCTGGACACCAAGCTAATCTTCTAATAGTGATGTATTGTATATTTGTTTCATGATTCAATAGGAACACTCCACTATAAAGAATATTGTATCTGCTGTCAGAATCACTTCTCATTGAGAAACTATAATTTTTAGCCTGATGTTACAGACTCTTGCCAAGCAACTGTTACTATGCTTCTCTGGACTACTCTCATAACAGAATAGGAATGCCCAGGGTGTCACCATGTTCCAGATGTTCTTCCACTCCAGGGGCATCTTCCATCTCACGTTTCCTCAGGGAGATCACTATGGAATAGCTCTTGTTGTGTAATGCCATTTAATCAGACTAGATCTGGCCTTCACACTTTAAGACTATCTCCAGATGTATAAAAGTCTCCCTCCTTTCAAAGAGCGTCCTGAGAAAAAAAAACTTACCATGCTTGACTTGAATTTCATGCCAATTCCACAGTTAACAATAGGAATCCTGACGACAAACACAATTATGTCTTTGATCATGGAGCTTGATGAGCTTATTTCTTCTTTTCAATAGGATTGTTTTATTAACTTTATTGTGAAAATCATATGTTTATTGCTTATGTCAGGAACATATGTGCATGTATATGTAGGCTTATGTTTTGGGATGTGATTTGATTTGAGAATATGTATGATTGAACTTTATCACTTTTAGCATTAATTACTTATAAAAACCTCAGTTGTTGACAGAAAACAAACAGAAACATGAATAGAGAACACAAACAAGAAATATAGACAAGAAAAAGAGGCAACGTCTCTGAAAAAATTCTTTTGATGGAGCTTCAGCTCAAACTTGATTGAAGTCCAAGGTGGTGCCCATTTCAGCTTCCGGGGTGTGAAAATGGGACATGCACCTGTATGTGTATTCTTATTATTATTTTGTGCATCACTTATAACAAACATATAGGAAATCATAAAAGAGAAAAGTGGGTGATAGAGAGCATTTGAAATCTTTCTTTCAGAGGAGCTGGCGTAGAGCACCTGGAGTCTTGGAAAGGTGCAGCCTAGCTTTTCTTGATTGATGGCGAAGTAGAGCCCACTCAGCTTCCGGTTGTAAGTGGGGCTTAAACTTCGCTCCTCTTGTCTTTATCTGTGGCCCCCCCTTTTCCCAGGCAAAGGAAAAGCAAAAACACTGAAAAATACTAATTGACAAGTTATTAGAATGTTATGAATACATTAAAGGTATACTTTAGCCACATTTCATTATAGGCTTTGCTAAGATATTTCTCTTCTAGAAGGTATGTCTCACTGCTAACTCTAACTAACAACAGACCCCTGGATCATTCTTGGGTCACCCTGAGCTCTTTATGCTTTAGGTTTTTATCTATGCCTGTATCTTTGGACTTTTTGAATGCTTTTTTTAAAATACATATGTAACCTTAATTTTACAGACTGCATTTAAATGTACATACTGAATATGAAACTTTAACTCTGACCCAATGTACTCACAGCTTTATCTCATTTGAATCCACAACAGTTTGACAACAGAACAGGGAACAGGAAAAACAAAAACTGATAGAGTGACTTCTTTGCTTTTTACTCAGGACTCAAAAAATCAGTTCATGCTCTTTTTAGTCACTCCTCTCAGGCCAAAATGATATATTCTAGCTTGGAATTAGGATACAATTCCACACATGATGGCTTGAATTTAGCTTGATTAATTTTGATTACGTCTGGCAGTGGAAACCAGAATTTGAATTTGTAAAGTGTTTCCAAATTTTCTCTTGCTATAATATAGTAGAATACCAATCTCTTTAATACTTTCATATCGTTCCTTATTCCATTCCAGAACCACATAATAATTCGACATAGGATCAACTGGCTCGCCATGTTATTTTTTCAAAATAACAAAAATTATAAATTTCAATGAGTGTGAATCAAATTGACAATCACTAATTAACCAGAATATAACAATTATATTCTGGATCTCTGGGTTCCAAAATCACAAAAAGACACTTCGGGTGAATCAAAAATATATTTAGATATTATAAAAATAAAATAAAAATTCAAGCTAAAACAATATACAAAATCAAAAACCTCTTAGATGGGCCATTCTCAAAACTTAAAAATATCTCAGCATCTGTTATAACAAAAAATCATTTCAAAAACTTTAGGCCAGGAATTTAAAACAAAAAACAAACAATTATTGCAGTCAATAATCAAGAATCAAAACAAATCAAAATATACAAGAGCAAAATTAAAAATTAAAACCAGGAACAAAAAATGATTTAAAACAAGCCAATTTAACATGACATTGGCAAGACTTTGCAGACATCTTTGAGCTCAAAAATACAAAAGCTATGGCCTCAAAAATTAGCAGTTGAAATAAGTACAAAATCAGCACACAATATTCAGAAAAAGCAAAAATTCAATAGGAAACAGGCCAGGAAACTCATGGATCACAACTTAAAACTAAAAAAAAAAAATAAAAAATACAAAAGCTAATTCTAGCCAGGCAGCAGCAAAACTGCATGATCTCAGGCGAATGCTCATGATTGCAACAGCTGTTTCAGCCTAGCACAGCTATAGCCTTGTAAAACCAAAACATCCTACCTTTTCTCCAAGCTTCAAAAGAATTCAGGCCTAACAACACTAATCTTATCAACTTTAATTGGAAAAATAATTTAGCTGGATTGCCAATCGGAAGATTGCCGGTTTATAATTCAAAAACCCCAAAAGCACAATGCTCAAAAACAAAAAATTTCTTTGGTCTTCACTTAAAAACAATTGCATTTAAAAAACATATACAAATTCCCAAAGGCACAACTTAAACTTCATTTTAAAAACTCATGAGAGCATCTTGAGGCTAGAAAATAAAAACAAAATATTGAGCAAAAAGCTGCTTGCCTGTAAATTTAAAAAATATCAAAAACAAGCTTGCATTCTCTGGTCTTGTAATATGAACTCTCTCTCTACACACACACACACACACACACACACACACTTTCCACTCAAAGAAAACCAAACCAGCTTAATGCAATCTCTTATCAAAAACAAGCTTCTTCAGAGATCACCCTTAACAAGACAGTTACTATTCTTTCATCTAAGTCTAAAGCACAACATCTATTCTATGAACTTAAGGGGGAAAAAATCCTTTGCCTTTAAAAATAGTCTACAAAAATTTCAGCCAGAGGGGGAAAATATATATCTAAAACAAGCTTTGAACTTACAACTTACAATGCTTTGCTGCCCCATCTCTTTAGCCACAGCCAGGAAAAAAACCTCTCACAGTGTAACCAACAAGCCTCGAAGATAATTCTCCAAACGTTTGGCCCAAACTCACCAAATATTTAACTTTCACAATTACTATTAAAACCAATCACCAAAATCACACCAAAGGCTCTGAAAAGTTGGTGTGAAAGTCACCAGATTGGCAACACGAAACTCCATTCCAGGTTTTCTTTCCAACATAGCTTCTACTATTCTAGCCTTAGCCAAAGAAAAAGTTTTAAAATGCAAACCGTGGGCTTTACCTGACCCCCCTTTGTCTCTCTAACTCCAGCCAGAACTCAAACCACTTTGTCCTTCTGCACCAAACTCATTTCTAAATCTTTCTCAGCCACTTAAACATACTCAAACCTTCTACAACATGCTTGAGCCTTCAATTTCACAACACAAACCTTGTTTATACTTTCCTCTGTAAACATTTTCCAACCATTATCCAAACCATTATCGCTAACTCAACTCAAACTTTCTCCTTTCACACACCATCATTTTCACATCCTCATACCTTCAAACACTTTCTTTTATCTTTCTCACAATTTTCTCCTCTCTTAGATAACTTCCAACCACAGTCCAGTTCACAAAATCAGGCCACAGCTGAAGCTTACTGGCTAAGCTTAAAACTCACTATTTTATTATTACTATGCCATAACAACAACACTATAAAGCACTTATTTCTGCCCATCTTCTTAAAACTTTCACTGACAAAAGAATTTGCAATGTCTTTGGGAAGGCACAGGCTTAATATTCAATTTAGATTTTCTTTTGGCTTTAAATGGATAGGGCAGAACTTTCCCAAAGGCACTGATCATTTAAAATCATGAAAAACCTCAAGTCAAAACACCAATTTCCCCAAAATTTATCCACAATATACACAAAGGCAATTTCCAATTTTTATAATTTAAGCAATTTCAATTTCCCAAACAACAAGTTTCTATCTCTGGGTTGCTCCTGGCCACTATCTAACACACAAAGCTAATTCAAAATACAACTTTTCTTCTCATGTGGGGGCCTTCTTCCCTGATTTGCACCTCTCTCTACAGAGTCTATCTCTATCCTTTCTATCTCTTCCACAATCTGGGCCAAATCAATCTGAATCTTGAACACAGCTTCTTTAATACCAGTTAATCTCTCATCCTTTCTAAACACCAATCCTCTGCAACTATTTAACCCAGGTGGGCTTTTCTCAACAGTCTTATACCAATAGAAAATATACAAATAATCATCGAGTAACCCTCTTTCTGGCTCCAATGTTTTAGAATACAACTGCAAGACAATGTCAATATCTATACTACCTTCTCTCGGCCAATTTGGCAAAATCTGACTCCAAACATCTTTACACAAAAAGATTAACCGCTCCTTTTTCAAACGTTTCCCCATGCCTTTCCTAAAACATTCATCAAAATGACCAACCATGTAATCCAAAGGAGTTTTACCTCCCTCAGCCATCCTTAGACACAAAACAACAAAAGACCACAAGCACAATTTCAACAGGCACAAACACTATAGGATTTAGATTTACACACTGGACAGATTGCAAAACCCACAAATCTCAGACACTAATCAGCAAACAAATTCCACACGTTTTCAACCCACGTTTTACTCTTTACTGGAACTCAACAGTCTTTACTGGAGCCTCCACCACAACCAGACAGAATGAAACAAAATACCACAACCACAATTTATACTCACAATAGACCAATGCTCTCCTCCAACTCTCCTCCAGCACCTAACTTCTAGCTATTTAAAACAAAATAGCACAATAGGGAAAGGTTTGCCACACACAAAAGGTAAAACAATTTATTGGCACTTGGAGATCAGTAGATTAACTACCCCCAGCACAACTGAGCAAGTGCCTTATACTTCTCCACACTTTGGCAATCAATACTTACACAATACTTACCACAATCTACCTCCTTTCAGTTCCCAGTTCCTTGCTTATGTTCCCTAGGGGCCCGGTTCCTGAGTTTTGGCAAGAAGGCTTCTCTGGGCAGAACCTTTGCTACTGGCTCAGCTAACACAGGGAGGGGGTCCTTTCTCCCACTCGCATCCAAAGATTTGGACCGGTCAACGAGGCTCCCTTTTTAGTGCACTTTTCCTATATTTTATACTTTACCTGTTCCTGAAGAGATGATTCTTCTTTTTACTTTTCCCTTTCCTTTTCCCCCCAGTGAATTTTCAAATTACTAAATGGTCTCACATAGGCTAAACTCTGTTCCTACCACTGAGCCAATCCTTATGTTCAGCCCTTCCAATCAAGATGTTGGATGGCGTCAGGGCCTTCTCACAAGGGTCCGCTCAATGCCAAAAACACACAGAGCCTGCAGGAAGATAAGTTCTTCCACTCTTTGCCAATTCCTGCTTGCCTTTACTCCTGGCTGGCTCGCCAAATATGTAACAGAAATTTCAGGAAACTTAGATTTCTAGGATTGGCAGATCAAGGAATTCGCAAGAGGACCTAGTAATTGAAAATCCATAAGTTTATTTCCAATTGTCGACAAAGGAAAACAATGAACTCAGTGGAATTCAAGTTCCAAAAAGCTGAGAACCCCGAACAAGTCAAAATGGCTCTTTTTATGTTATTCAAGACAAAGAAGCTTCTTCAATACACCTGATTGGCTAATTACAATTTAAACATACAGAATTCTTACAATCAGAACAGAAATACATGCATACATTAAAACTGCACCATTACTCCTTACCCCCTCCTTTAGAAATTCAGTGGCTTCCTCCTAACCTTGCTTCTGAATGTCTTTATCTCAGTAGTTTATGTTATGTCTTTCTACTGGTGCCAGCTTCCATCCAGGTCAAGATGCACTCACTATTCCTTTCCTCTAGTTTTTCTAAACTCCAAGCCTTTATTTCAAAAACCATCTCTCTGGCTGACAAAGGTGACTCCATCTTTCTATAGTTTTTATATTTCAACAAGGAATTTCCACCACAATACAAGGTGTTGGTTTTAACCTTTAAAGCCCTACATGGCTTGGGTCCTGACTACTTGTGGGAGCGCCTCCTCCCATACAATCCACCGCAGACTCAGGTCCTCTGGGAAGAACCTGCTACAACTCAAGAAGACCAGACTTTCAGCGGTGACCCAGAGGTCCTTATCATCAACCATCTTATTTCCACCTTGGAAGCCTTTAGGAAGGCTATGAATATGGATCTCTTCCGGCAGGCCTTTCCAGACTAGGTTAGATCTATTGACTTGCCTCTCCCTCCCTCTGACCCTTACCCTTGCCATCATTACTGTTATGGAAAATGTTACTGATGTATCTATTGTTCCTGGCCTCCCCTCTCACCTTCAGAAAATGACCCATTTCTTGACCAAAAAACCTTTTTTACTGTATTGTGTTTGGAATGTTTTAAATGTTCTTGTTGTTTAATAGCTTTTTAGGGGTTGATTAATGTTTTTATAATTCTGAGGATGGTTTGGGGTTTTTAATAGTATTTCTTAAATTGTATGTTATTTTATTACTGTAATCTGCTTTGATTCCTTTGAGAAAAGGCAGAATATAAATAATAATTATTATTATCATTATTACATCCTTTCAAGTGGGTCCAAGGCCCTTTAATTATGCTCCCAGAACTGAGGGGGGAAGGGGTAATTTGTTGTGAAGGAAAAGGTAAGTATTTGAGGAGGTGCCCAATCCGGATCCTGTGGATCTCTAAGCCTAGTTCCCAGGTTGCCAGGGGATTGCCAGAGCTTTGAGATCCCTCTGTTTCCCTCCTCTTGGCTTTGGCTTAGATTTTGGCTCTTCTCTCCCCCTCAGAGCCCCCTCCCCCCAGGACTCCAGAGAAAACTTCTCCCCCGAAAAATGTTGCTTCCAATGCTATTTATCCCTATCCTGTGTGATGCTTTCTATTTGGCACAAAACTCTTCCCCAAATGAGGCATCAGAAGGGAGGGTCTCTCCTCTGCCCCACTTTCCAGGAGGGAGGGGGCTCCTCAAAGCCCTTTTTACCTTTGGATCCCCCTCCCCTCCATTGCCATGCCTCTCTCCAAGGGTCCCCCATGCCTTCTATTCTCATAATAACCCCCCAAGTATCTGGGACCCAAGGAATCCCCTGAGGAGGGAGCAGGGAATGAAAGAGGAAGAGGAGGCCTGGCAGGACCCCTGCCCTTCTTTGGGGGAAAAAGAGGGCCTTCCTTCCTTCTTATAACCCCCCCAAGTGCCTCCCAGAAGGCCCTCCAGCCATTCCTCTGAATGAACAAGGGCTCTCACCAATTCCCTCCCTCCCTTCCTCCGAAGAGACTGTGAGGGCAGCCATGGCTTCAGGGGCTGTGCATACACAGATCCTCCCAAAGGCCCCTCCACAGCTTGCACACGGATTTCCAGGGCCTAGATGCTGCTGCTTATTCTGCTGGTGGCCTTTGCGGAAAAGGAAGGTATACTCCGGGGGTTCAGCGGCCTCCCCTTCCTTCCCTCCTTTCTTCCTTTGAGGAGACCGCAATGGAGCCCAAGGTTCAGAGCTGGACTCAGGAGGGAAAGGCAGGAAAGGAAGGCTCTGCTTTGGAAATATAGTTCTCTCTGTGTATCCTGTATGTTTGTGTGTGTGTGTGTGTGTTTGCCTCTTATGTTCTCATGGCTGGGAATGGAGCTGAGGAGAGAAGAAAAGGTCAGTTTCGCGCAAATTCAGAACTTCTGTGCATCAAAGAGTCCACTGTGTTGAAATGGCAAAGAAGTTTATTGAGAACACATAGAAATCCAGTGTTTAAGCCAGAACTGCCCATTCCAAGCAAACTACATTAAAACCCCAACACCTAAACCTCCACCCTCTTCCAAACCTAGCCCCCACCTCCAATTCCCACAGTCTATGCCCCACAGAAAACAAGGCCCCCCTTTGCCATTCCCACAAACTATTCCTTTCTCTTAATACCGGCCTCCAACTTTCTTCAGCCAAGATCCCACAAATTCCAAAAGCTATCTTTCCCATAACTATTCTAGACAGCTGTAACAAATCCCATTCCCCATCTACCTAATCTATACAACGACCCACAATCCCCAGCCAAATTTACAACCTAAAGTAAGCATCTGTACTATAAGCAATGAAAACCTAAACTTAACAAAATACAGTCTTAAAACATAAACAGGCATATGGATAGGCAAACCTTACAACCAAAATCACAAGGGGCTTTTCTTAGCACCACTGGGTTGAAAACATATTATTTGTACTCCTTATTGACAAAAAACAATGTTAGTTCACTCCTGGGATTTGTGTGGCTTCTGTCCAGTGTGGACTCTCTGGTGTCTCAATAGGTTTGACTGCCAAGAAAAACATTTCCGACAATGCTGGCATTTGTATGGCTTCTCTCCTTTTTTCTCTCAAATGTCTTGTTTTTATCCACCTAATAATGGCTTTCATTTAAAAAATAATAGTCTCTAATCCTTATTTTTGTTCTTCTTGTTTGTTTGTATGTTTGTTTGTTTCACTCTTGGTAATATGAGATGGTCTGGCCTGCCAGCTTCCTTCTTGCCTGAAAATCTATTAATAAGGAAACTGGGGAGACTTTTAAAATCTCCCAAAGGATCCATTTTTTGCCTTTTGGGGGGACTAGCCTCCTCTTAGAAGCCAAAGCTCAATGTTTGTGAAAGAGAAGAATAAGGCTTGTATTAAAAGAATCCTCCCCATTTCTTATCCCTTTTAAAACCCTTGTTCCCCAGAAGGAGCAGAGCTGTGTAATACGAAAACCCTCTCAGAAAAGACACACAAAGAGACACACTTCCTTCCTTTTGGCCCAAGGAGCCTGGCCTCCTTCTGACTCTGGAGCCTCAGGAGAGAAAGAGAGGCCTCTGTTCAAATGAGGCCTCAGAGCAGAATCTGGAACATTGTTCCCCACAGTCACAAGCAGCACAAAATGTCTGCCAGAACACAAAATGGCAGTCAGAACTCAAAATGGCTGCCAGAACACAAAATGGACAGGGATGGTGGGAGGGACTGGGGTTCCAGCCAATCAGGACCAAGGATGGTGGGAGGGACTGGGATTCCAGCCAATAGTAGCCCCTCAAAATGTCCTCAGGAGCCAATCATGTGTAAAATACATGTCATAAAAACATCACAAAGTATAAACATTCCAATTACAGTAATCTCAGGGCAGTTATGCTGTTATGACCGGAAGTAAACAGATATACAATTATAATTATATATATATGCTGATGTTGATCAGAACCTGAGGGGTGTATACATGTGCATTCATATGTATTTACATATTTCTCTATGCATTTTCTTATGTTTAAATTGTACACAAGTAGAAGAGTATATATAAATGTGTATATATATATATATATATATATATATATATATGATCCAACATATATGTACATGTGTTTGCATATCTCTCTCTCTGTCTCTCTGTCTCTCTGTCTCTCTCTCTCTCTCTATATATATATATATACATATACACATGTGCGTACACATTCACATGTTCAGACAGGTATCTATGGGTATGTATAGATGTATCTATGGGTATTGTATGCAAGATCTATACACTTGAAACATTCCATATATATATAGATGTGTTCGTGTGTGTAAGCTCTTAAAAGTATAAGTCTGAGTGCACTTAGATACAGATGCCTCCACATATATACATATATATACATATACACACACATACAGATGTACAGATGTCTATGCACAAACACACATGCCACATACATCTGTTGTAGTCCATTGTTCTGGTCCGTTGTTGCAAGTGATGCTGGAGAAGAGGCCCTGCCTCCAACGGAACCAGAGGCTGCAGGAGATGACCAACCCCCCATATTTTAAACCAAACCTCACAGCTGGCAGTGGATAAGAACTCCAAGGCCTGTCTCTTATAGTGGAATCGTAATGGGTTAACAAAGGAAGTGTGTCCGCACTGCTTGGTTAGTTCTTTTTCCGCTTTCAGGAATCGGTGCAGAAGCTCCAGAAGGTGAAATGAGAGATCACACTCCTGCCACCAATCTAGGTGTTCTTCTTTACATCCAGAGTGGTGAGTAAATACAGAATTGGACTAAAAATCTTTTAATCAGACACATAAGAGACAAGATCTAGGTTCAAACACTTTGTATGTAACATTTATTCTAACATTAGGGACATTCATTCTAATATATTACATGTCAAGAGGCCTCAAATCATGCATATATTCATACAATGCTCATGCACACAAATCTTCCCAGAGGTCGATCAGTTTTCTGAAAGAGCGATAGGTGCCAGTTGCAGCTGATTTTGGCACACTATCACCATGGTTTTGAAGATTCCTTTATGCTTTTTATATGTGCATCATTTTTCCTAATGAGTGACTTCTTGTTCCCATTCTGTTCTTGTTCTGGTGCTCTTTACGTCAAGTTGTGTTATACACAGTCCATTCTTCTTTTAGTACATTTGGTTTAATGTCCTTGCATTACGGTGTCTTTATCTTTTGCACATTACTTTTTGACTCAGCAGTTTGAGCTTTTCTTGCTTCTCTGTGCCAGATCCTTCATCTCATCCTTCATCTTCTAATTCTGTCACATTCACACATAACACATCTACCCACCATGCTATGGCTTCCTGTATGGCAGGGGCTTGGACTAGATGGTGCTTGTGGTGCCTTACAAAGCCAGAATCCTATAAATCCATGCGTTGTCATCCTGTGTGTCGGGGGTTGGACTACATGGGTCTTGTGGCCCATTCTTATTCTAGAATTCTATAAACAACAACAACAACACAACAACATACAAAAATAAATAACTTTATGAACAGAAAACCTTTACAAACAAAATCACAAGGGCTTTCTCTTATCACCAATGCATTGAAAATATTTTTATTGTAATACTTCTTAACAAAAACAGTGTTAGTTCACTGTTGGCATTTATGTGGTTTCTCTCCTGCATGGACTCTCTGATGTATCATTATGTATGACTTCGAAGAGAAACATTTCCCACAATGCTGGCACTTGAATGGCTTCTCTCCTGTGTGGACTCTCTGATGTATCACTAGCTCTGACTTCGAAGAGAAACATTTCCCACAATGCTGGCATTTCCATGGCTTCTCTCCTGTGTGGATTCTCTGATGTTTCACTAGGTCTGAC
>JACSCI010000994.1:0-21644 GCA_016801065.1 Sceloporus tristichus
TTTCCCACTTTCCTTTCCTTCCCCTCACCCTTCTCTCTTCTTCCTCTTCCTTTCCCTTTCCCATTTTCTTTCTTTCCTCTCACCCTTCTCTCTTTCCCCTCTCCCTCTCCCCTTCCCTTTCCCTTTCTCTCACCCTTCTCTCTTCCTCCTCTCCCTCTCCCTTTCCCACTTTCCTTTTCATCCACTCACTCTTCCCTCTTTACTCCTTTTCTTTTCCTAACCCCTTCTCTCTTACTCTAAATTTTTCTGCCTTCTCCTGCCGACATCCCTTCTTCTATACTTTCGTTACTGGGAGTTGGAGTAAAAATAGACGCCCAACCTTTTCCTAGGCTGGGAAGAAGTATTTGGGTGGTCTCCGGCACCCAAAATCTTCCAGGTAGTTGGCCATTCTGGACATTGTGTTTAGTGGTTTGAACATTAGATTGATTGTGGAGAACTGGGTTTGAATCCCCACTTGGCCATGAAACCCACTGGATGACGCTGGGCAAGTCCCACTCTCTCAGCCTTAGAGGATGGCAATGGCAATCTGCCCTCTGAAGAAACTTGCCAAGAAAACCCCATGGTTCACCTTAGAGTCACTGTAAGTTGGAAACAACTTGAAGGTATACACAACTCTAGGTAGTTTGGCCATTCTGGACATTGGGACTTCCAAAAGCAACTCTTCCAAGCTTGTTTTTTTTATTATGTACACATGAAGAACCCATTCTAGAACATGGCCACATAGCCCGAAAAACCCACAAAAAACTATGGATGCTGGCCACGAAAGCCTTCAACTTCCCATTCTAGTCAGTTTGGAGAATATGCCCCAGACACATCTAAACTTGAAATCTTGAAAGCAGAGCCAAAGGAAGTATTGCCTGGAGTATCTGAAATGACTGAGGAACTGGACACTATGCCACACAATGAAGCAAAACTCCTTAATAAAGTTAAATGTTATTATTGGCTAAGTAAAACAACATCAGCAGCAGTGACTTAAAGTGAGATATGGGCAGAGCAGAAGCCAATAAAAAATGGGAAAGGTGGTGTTAATTGCCATCAAGTCAACTTTGACTTCTGGTGATGCTGTGAAAGAAAGACCTCCAAGTCACCCTGTTATCAACAGCCCTGCTCAAGTCTGGCTTCCTTGACTGTCTATCTACCTGTAATGAGTCTTTCTCTTTTCCTACTGGCTTCTACATTACCAAACATTATTGTCTTTTCCAAGAAGTCAATAGCCTCAGTTTAGTCATTCCTTCTTTAGTCATGGCTTCTAAGGACAGTTTAGCTCTTGGTCTCATTTCTTTCTTTTTGACCATCCAAGGTTTCCACAGGACTCCCCTCCAGCCCCACATTTCAAATGTTGGGAAGACAGACAGAATGAAAGGGCAGGAACATTCAGAAAATAAGAACTCAAGAACTTCCCAAGCTATCTGATGTGGGGTACCAGCAATTATTATTTTTTCCTGATATGCCAGGGACTGGTACCATGTTTGTGCCCATTGGTTACAATTATTCCTTTCTTTCCTGGACACTCACCTGAGTTCAGCATCCAATGACTTGTAGAACAGCACTAATCCAGGGACCACTAGACACAGCACTGATCCAATGTGGTTGATAGCCCATGACAAGCCAAAGAAGGTATTCCTTCACCCAGTGTTGCCACCCTGAAAATATGTCTGAATTGGAAAGCAAATCCTGACTGGGCCTGGTTAATGTCTGGATAAGAGACTACCAAGAAACAATAATGTAATGGGCAAGATTTGTAGCTTAGCGGTACAGCACATGCCTTGCATGTAGTTAGTTCAGCAGCTCCAGGTAGGGCTAGAAGAGAATCCTGTCTAACAATATTGGAGAATCACTACCAGTCAGAGCTAAGAATATTGGATTAGAAGGATCAATGGTCTGACTTGGTCTAAGGCTGCATCTGCACTGCAGAAATAATGCAATTCAACACGGATTTAATTGACATGGCTCAATGCTATGGAATTTTGGGATTTGTAGTTTGCTGTAGCACTAGAGTTCTCTGACAGAGAAGGCTAAATACTTTGCAAGACCATAAATCCCAGAATTCCATAGCATTGAGCCCTGACAAACTGCATTATTTCTGCAGTGAAGATACAGTTTCAAGATAGCTTCTTATGTTCCTTTGCTTGCTTATGTTCTTGTTTAAGCTATTTTCCCCCTACTGTGTTCAGCTAAAAGCAAGGAAGGAAGGGGGGCTTGATCAGATCAATAAAATCAAAATTGCTCACAAGGATACAACTGGAAAAGCATGACACAAAATGAAAAGGGAGAAGTGGAGGGAAGGGAGAAACCAGAAAACGCAAGCACCAGCTCTTAAAGTTGTATAGGAGGTCTTTCAGTGGCCTTCTGGAATGAAAACCATTTGGGGAAAGAGGAGACAAATGTGGCTGGTTTTTCAATGGCCCTTCTTTTCATACCTCCTTCTGCTGCAATGTTATGGAGTGGGTGCTACCAGGGACAATTACCCTATGGAATTCATTGCCACAAGGTTAACCACCAACCAGCTTGGATAGTTAAAAAGAAGATTAGACACAGAGTATATATCTATCAACACCAACCATTAGCCATTATGACTATTTGTGGAACCTCCCCATTCAGAGGATGTGTACCTGTTCACCGTAGTTGCTGGCTGTCTTCAGTCTTGTGGGCTCCTGAAGGTAGCTGGCAACTACTGTGGGAAACCACAGGACTAGAAAGAGCTTTGGGCAATCATGCTGTGTTTCACACAAGGCAATGTATTTTCAGAAATGGGGGGGGGGACCCAACTTGCTTCTTAACCCTGAAAGCAAGGATGGCCATATAACTTGGAAAAGTTACCTTTTTATATCTTAACTCCCAAGATCTCCAAGAGAGTATGACTATTGGCCATGGTGACTGAGGGGTTCTGGGGGTTGAAGTCTAAAGAGTAACTTTTCTAAGTGCTGCTATGTGTGTCCTGCTATCTCCAAACCTAAGAGATTCATTGAAAGACCATTCATGCTCTACAATAACAGCACTATGATTCCACTTTAAGTGCCATGGCAACATCCCATAGAATCCTGGGATTTGCAGTTTAAGAAAGGGCATTTGGAATTCTCAGACAGAGAGCTCTTGGGCCTCCCTAAACTACAAACCCCAGGATTCCATAGGATGCAGCCATGGCAGTTAAAGTAGACTCATAATGCAATGTGTAGTATGAATGGGTCCTGAGTCTCAGGTGACGACTGGATTTCATCTGAAATTCATGACCACAATATCTGCTCTGATTTGGGGTTTATCTGCCATCTTCCCACTAGCCCTACTTTTTCATGCTGACCAGTCCGATCCCACGTTATTGAGAACCTAAAAGCTTTCAAACTTGTTGGCATTTTGCTTGATCCAAACTAATAGTCCCTCTCCCCAGCGGTGGCTTTTAATTATATTTCTCTGTTTATCTAGCTGTCCCATAAAGATGTTCCTTGAGCAACTACAAACAAATTCAAGATCATTACTATACAGTGTCAAAGAATAGAAACAACAACAAAAAAACCCCCTAAACTCACCGTTTCCAAACTGTTTTAAAACTTCATGTAAAACAGTCAATGTCTGTGCTGGCTAGGACTGCTGGGATGTGCAATCCAAGAACATCTGGAAGGCGGCATGATTCCCAGCCTTGGGCTGTACAGATGTAATGAGCTTATAGTTCTCCATGGCTCCCACTGAGTTCAGTCAGGGCTGCATATCAGGGTCAGGAGTGACACCTGCTTTATATTTCAGCCACTGCAGCAAGAAAACATAGCTCTCCACTTAACCATCTTAATGCTACATCTCAGGCTATCTGATAAGGGCAACTGGAAATGTATTTTTCCCATGCTCCAGGAGTACTACATTTGTGTCCACTGACTGAAACTGTTTCTCTCTTTTCTGGAAAACAGGCAAGGACCAGTGGCCAATGGCTCAGGGACTCACGTTCATGGACCACAACTTTGAGTAGTACTGCTGTACAGATTTATCCATATCTGTGGTGATAGAGAAACACTCCAAACCAGAACTTGATTGGAGCTATCTTTTCCTTACACTTCTTCAATACAGAAGAGTCTGGACCTGCTGGCAATTTTCTTCACCTGTCTTCTGCCTCCATACTATCTCATCTATCCCTGCTTTGCCTACCCTTCCCTTCTCTCCATCCCCACATCCTTTATTTTAAGAAAGGACAAAAATATTAAAAGGCTGGATTTTAAAAGTAGAAGAAATCACACACAAAAACCACAACACAGAGTCATTATATAACATTCTCTGGCTGCATCATTTTTAGTTCCTGGGTCATAATGTGGTTACTGAAGCATATTGTTGCATCTTTCATCTGAGCAGCAGGGAAAACAGGGAAAAGGCATGGTATTGACTCTGTCTTGTGGATTCAGATGTGATAACTTTGGGAAGGGGAAACTGTAGCCATAGCTGGACTACAATGATGTGCTTCATAACAGGCTGCCTTTAAAAACAATCCAGAAACCAAGTGATGCCAAATGTGGCTACCTAGTTGCTAATGGGAAGCAGAAAGTTTGAACATATGACTCAATATATTTGTGTGTGTGTGTGCGCGCGCGCGTGCGTGCGTGCAATACAGTACTTGTACTGGCCACTAATGTGTTGATATTAACATTTAACACCCTTAATGGCTTGGGAGGAATTATTTAAAGGATTGCTTTTACCCACATGCGCCTACATGCTTGAATCCACTGTGGAGATCCTGCTTATGTGTCCAACAGTAAAATTGGTTAAGTTGGAGAGCTTGAGAGACAGAGTCTTCTCAACAGTTGCCCCATACTTGTGAAACTCACTTTTGATTCACTTTGGTTTAGCTCCTTCAATACAGGTCTTTGAAATGTCTTGGGCCAATTAAAGTAGACTCATTGAATCAACAGAAATGTGACAAGTCAATACCTCCATTGATTTAATGGCTCTACTCTAGTTGTACTAACAATTGGATTTAGGATAGGAGTGGGAATCATATAGCTTTCCAGATGTTGGACTGCAGTTCCCAACATTCATCACCATTGGATGTGCTGCATAGAGTTGCTGGTACTTGCAGTCCAACAAGATCCCATGATTCGCACCACTGATTTAGGGCCTTGAAATCTAATCTCACCCTTGCAGCCTTTCCATAAGTCTGTGAATACTTTGTGAAATCCACAGATATTTTTCTGTTAGTAACTTTAAGGTCAGTTTTTCTGATGCAGACAATTGTAAAATAACAGTTGTATCTTCTCAAGTTCCTCTTTGTGAAGGTTTGGCTCTTAAAAGTTGCCTAGAAATACTTCAGATGAATGACCATCAAAGTCACCCCTTCCAACCCTTTCAGATTCTATGGCTCAAAGCAAGTCAACCCTCTTCTCTGGGAACCTGGGTTAAAGTCTGGGGTGGTGGGTGGTTAGGTACAGAGTAGGTCAGGAATATTTTCATCCCCCCTGAGAAATGTTCAGGTGAGTCTTCCGCAACCTGGTGCTTTTCAGATAGTTTGGCCTCAGTCTTCATCATTCCTACTGCTGGCCATGGATGATGTGAGTTATTGTTTAATCCAACAACTGTCCTAAACCTACTCATCCTGAAGAGCTCTTTATAAAGAAGAGGGTCCGCACTTGATAACTTGTTTTGAAATACACTTTTTTATACAGGGCCCTTTCACACTACATAGGTCCAAAACACATTGCAGAAATAATCCAATTTGAGATCACTTTAACTGACCTGGCTCAATGCTAGGGAATTCTGGGAACTGTAGTTTTGGGAGACATTTAGCCTTCTCTGTCGGAGAACTCTGGTGCCACAATAAACTACAATTCCCAGGATTTCCTAGCACTAAACCTAGCACTGGATTATTTCCGAACCCTAATTATAGCACTCTGATTCTATTTTAACTGCCATGGCAACATCCTATGGAATCCTGGGATCTGCAGTTTAGGAAAGGGCATTTAAAATTCACACCCAGAGACTTCTAGTGCCTCCCCAAAGTACAAATTGCAGGATTCCATAGGATGGAACTATGGCAATTAAAGCAGAATCATTGTGCTAATGTTTGTGTAGTGTGAAAAAGACTTCCAGACAGACAGATGGATCTGAGCAGTACAGTAGTGACCTGGGTTCGACCCTTAGCTCAGCCATGGTCCCCTGGATGAACAATATTTACTCATTTGTCCATTGCTCACTTAAAATATTAATGTCCAACTGACAGTTCTGTAAAGTGGCAAGCAGTGAAAATTAATACCGCATGAAGAAAAAAAATTCTTTCATAAAAGCAGCCACAATTTATGGAAATTCTGGAAGCAGGATGACGGGAAATGCTCCTTCCTCACACCTTTGGTCACCCTTCCCCTGCTTGGCATCCTCCAGATTTGTTAGGCCAAAGCTCCCACTGTCTACAGTGAACATGGACATTGGAGATACTGATGGATGGATGGGAATTATAGTACAGCCAATCTAAATGGCAGTGGATCAGGAAAGTCTGCCTTAATAGCACTCCTGTTTGTGGTTCTGTTCCAGCTGCTGCTCTTGGAAGATTCCACATGGCCTTATGATGCTGGATGACTGAAGATTGCTTTTTTGACTACAGCTTCCACAATCCCTCATAAAGGCCACAGGGGAGAACAGCACATTGCTTCAATGAGACCAGCAATGTCACATCCACTGTTATGGCCCCTTTCCTTACATTTTCAGATGCACATTTAAGATTTAAAAATCACAAAAGACAGCAACTAGCCACTGTCCATTATTACCTTCTCCCCCCATTTCTTTGGTCCTTCAAGCTACTTGCCTTCACTGAAACCTGCTGCTACACATTACAGTATCTGTTTACCTTACTGGAACTAAGCCAAAGTCTGCATAATTGAAATAATCACAGACTCTGCCTCTGCCTCCCCATGCCTTTATGTCCACCTGCCTTTGTTGTTCCCTTGCATTTATTTTATATTGCAAGCCTCTTGGGGCAGGGGCCTGTCATGTATGTTCTTTGTAAAGCACCATTCAGCTAGATCAGGGATGGGCCACATATGGCCTCTTGGGCATTTTTACACTGCCCCCCTCAGGTTCTTGCTGCTGTTGCCAAATTTGGTATGTAAGCAGTGACACACACAAGAAAAGCTTTTCCAGCTATAAATTTGTTGCTGTGCTGCTGAAAAATGGAGGTAAATGCAGCCATAATATCTTTTTGAATGAGCTGTTCCGGTTTAAAACAAGGTGCATACTCACTGAGTGTCTTGTTTTAAAGTGTCAGCATTCATTTGATATCTGATGCATTAGCAGTTGTGTGGGGTGGGATGCAGGTAGTGTGTTGGTGTGACCCTTGGAGGATTAGTAGTGGCAATGGGCTTCCCTGACTTCTGGAAATTCTCTGTCCCAGCACAGATGGGACACTCTGATGTTGTCTGGCCACATGTTTCCTAATGTGGGACACTGAAATGTTGGACAGTGGACGTTATCAGATAAGGGAAACTGGAAGTATAATCCAATGGCAATCCAAACGCAATCATGGAGTTTAACATTATTGCATGATAGACTACCATACGCAATTTCGGGCAATGGGAAGTCAGTCCGAACGCAATCATGGGGTTTCACATTATTGCGTGAGAGGTGATCACATGCAATTTCGGGCAATGGCAAGCTATTTTCAGGCAATGGGAAGTCAGTTCGAACGCAATTTGAATTCACATAAATTTGCTGAACTAGCGAATTCACATGAATGCGTTCTGGTCCCACTTTCTTTTCATTCAAAATTAAGAGCAATTCCTCCCATGTGATAAACTCCAGTATGATATTAGGGAGAAAGAGGGGATATTGTGAGATAGGTACACAGGAATGTTGTAGCTCTGTACATTTCCTGCGCCAAAGTCCATTTGAAAATACTACTTGTTACGCTCCTATGTCACCAGCCTACAACTTTGATTTCATGATGCTGGCCCTAGAAGCCAGTGAACTTCAAAAAGCTAATGTAATGTTTTTTGCACTTTGAGGTTAGCCTAATTAAGTCAACACCGATCTGTATTAATGGTCAGCATCGCTACTCCTGCAATTGTCAGACATTTTAAGATATGAAGACACCTAACTCAGGCATAGGCAGGGGCAACCTATGCTAAAAAGACGGGATAGTTTATCATCCTTTGTGGGAACTTGATTTTCAAGAACGAGGTAAAACAGTCTAAACTTCTATTGCCACCCTTGCCTGCCACACCTAAATGTATGTCTAGACCCAAGGAATGGAGACATCTTGGATCTCAGAGGAAGCACCTTTTTGTATTGCTAACAGCATCCAAATTTTATCTCTTGGCCTCTGGAATGCTTTGTTCCCAGTGCCACAATGCCAGAAGGAGCATCCTTCCATACCATCTCAGCACAGAACATCTTGACAAAATGCAGGACTATGATTAACGGCACCATATTTTTATTATTACTCCCCATATGATTTTTAACAACTTTTCCTGATGAAGACGCCAGTGGAGCTTTGAAAGGCTGCATCATGTGTTTTGTACATTTTGGTCGGTCAAATAAAGATATCACTGTTTTGTGGATTTTGGATGTTATTGTACTTTGTTATATGGCCAAAACGGCTACCCCGGAATATGTTTCTTGGCAACAGGGCAAGATCACTGAACTCTGCCAAAATAGGAAATGTTTTGCTTCAATGGACAGGATCAGAACAGACCTCAGGGGACGAGCTTTTGTGAATATGGTGGAAAACTGAAATTTTCCGGCTTTCTTTTACAGCCTTTGTCTTTATTATTCCTCAGTCTCTTTTGGGGGTGTATGGAAGGAGGTGGGGGCTCAGGTTTAGGCTTGCTTGCAAACACTCCTTTCACTGCACGATCGGGGCAGACCTGGAAGCTTTTGTGACTTCAAAACTCTCATTTTTCTTTCTCCACATTCTTTCTGTCTGTCTGTCTGTCTATCTATCTATCTATCTATCTATCTATCTTTGCCTGAAGAAAATGCAGGTGAGTCTCATAGGTTCGTGTAATTCTCTGTGTGTATGTGCCTTCTGGATGTCCTAATACAGGTACCACCAATGTGTATTTTTGGATTTTGGATGGGTTTGCACAGTGGTTTGATCCAGTCCTGGGGCTGGCAGAGTCATTTCACAACCACCCCCTATACTTTTCAATTGCATTACATTCCTGCAGCCTTTCTCCTCCCAGTCCCACACTCATATATCCTCTCTCTCAATCTCTCCTTCTCTCTCTCTCTCTTCCTCCCAAGTGACTATAAGCAGGCTGGTCGTCATGCTGGCACTCACAGCTGCAACCCATCTGCTTTGATTGAACACTGACATTGATGAGACAGGTTCGCTGTTTGAAGCATCCTCCTTTCGCTTGCACTGGCTGCAGCAAGATGAGGGTGGCAGGGAATTTTTCACCATTAATGGAATCAGCTGAAACTTGGAGGTGTAGAGGGCAGAGGAAGGGGGTGCTTGTGTGGCCGAGTGAGAGGGAGAACAACATCTTTGCATTTTGATACTCCCAAGCAACTACACACCTGACATAGTTGTTTGAGCGCTGCACTATGGCGCTAGAGATCAGAGTTTGATTTCCTACCTGAGCATAAAAACTCACTGGATGACCTTGGGCAAGTCACACTCTCTCAGCCTTAGAGGATGGTAAATCCAACCCCCCTCTGAAGACATTTGGCAAGAAAACCCTATGAGAGGCTTGCTTTAGAGTCAACATAAGTCAAAAATGACATGGAAGCACACAATAGTCTTTTATACACGATCACCCCCTTGAGAGAACCAAAAGGTCTGTGGCACGTTACAGCATGGTTAGCTAATGGTGTCTGGTAAGTTTATCCTGATTCTTACCTGCTGACGTTAGGCAGATGTGGTTTTTCAACCTGTCCCATGTTTATACTGCATAATGTGGGTGGGAGCTTTAAAATGGTTACCTTTTGGGACCATGATTCCCAGAGCCATACTGGCTGGAAGATGCTGGGGCTAGTAACCCCATAAAGTAACCTTACGTAACTCTATATCTGGCTGCCCTGCCTCGTTGCAATACAGTAACATACATTTGGAAGATGGTCCACACTTGACACCTGCATCCTTTTAAAAATGGAGCAATCCCTGTAAATTCCTGGAGATGGGGGTCCGCAACCAGTTGACATCATGTTCTGTGGTTAAGAGATCATAAGCTGGACTTACAGTCGCATAACTGCTGGGTTTTTTTCCACATTTATGGTCATTATTGATCAAAGGTGACCCCCCAAAACCTACCTTTTCTCAGATGAAGGGTTTCCCAGGCACTGCAGATTGAGGGGCTGGAAAATTATGCCACTCTCCAGTAGAGCCAGCATGATACGGTGGTTTGGATGTTGAACTAGAACACTGAGAGTCTGAGACTCCCCATTGAGCCATGGAAACCCACTGGATAACCTTGAGTGACCATAGGCAAGTCACATGCTCTCACCCTCAGAGGAAGGCAAACCTCCCCTGAACAAATCTTGCAAAGAAGCTGTTGGGATATATAGCAACTTCGCATGCTGAGACCTTCTAGTAATGCATGTCTATGGTAGTTTTATTGCTCACTAACAGTCCCTCCTCATTTCCTGATTACCCAAAAAGAGCACACCTCACCTTTTGTCCCTGAAGGAGAATCACCATTAGCTCTTACCCTGCGCTTTAACTTTCCTTAAGATGCATGTAGCCTACCTTTTTCTACCTCATCTTCTTTGCAACATGAAGCTAGACCTGTGTATCTCTTCATACACATGATTTTGTAAGTAAACTTGTTTATTTTTCACTTTAACAAATGCCTATGTGTTTTGATTGGGGACACGTGAGGTTGGGAGATATAGTGGGCCTAGTTTTCCTGCTCACCCATGTTCCACTGTGTTTGCTCTGCTAGTGAGATTATAACAATCTCTCCTACTTTCCAGAGTTTCTAACAATTCTCAAGAAAGTTATATTCCAAGAGAAGCCCATGATAGACTCACCTTGGGGTTGATTTACCTGAGGGCTGCCATAACCTGGAAATGACTTGAAGACCCAAACGACAACATGGCTCTCCTGGTCATGGAGCACCTCGAGAAAAGCAGCTGAAACAGGATTCCAAGAAGTCTCTCCAGGTTCATGTTTTCATTGATATGTCCTGCAACCAGAAGTGAGCTGCAGATAGATGTAGTCATCATAGTTACATGTGAGGATGCAGGATATTGGCCCACCTTTTTTTTAAAAGTGGATTTCAAGGCATTTCTGATTTTGTTTGGCTTTTTTGACTACAAGACATTTTACTAGTCCATGCAGCCCTGGAAGGTTGGCCTCTGAATCCAATGAGATGGCCCAACTCAACTCTAAATATACTTGGGCCACATCTGGGCAGAAAGACTACCAAAAGATACACAGCAAGTCTGGAATGGGGCACTTGCAGTGAATAGAGTAGTAGTTAGGAGCTCTGTAGTTCAACAAACCCTTAGAAACATAAGGAACTTTTGTAGAGCATTGTCAAGTGGAGAGGAAGGGGGTGGAGATGTTCCTGCAGCCAACACATCTGGCAATTTCATTGGAATTCCATAAATTCCATAGGATGAAATCATGGCACATATAGTGGAATTACAGTGCCATAATCGTGTTGTATGGAAGGGCCCTCAGTTGAAGCAGATGGGTTCCATGTCAGTGCAATGGTGAGTCTTCTCTGGGCTTTAATGTGATTTATACAAAATGCTGGAACCTACCCCAAAATAATGTGATCTATTCAAAATGCTGGAAGCTGCCCATTCCTCACCCTGGACAATTCTTTTACAATTCAGGTTTAAACCTGGAACAGATTTGTCATTCTACTGACATGGAAGCCAAGAGCCCTCACTTTATGCCTTACCATGCTTCTTGGTTCTGCTCTCCAAGATGGCAGAAACAAGGCAGTTGTCAATCCTGTGGCCGCCTACAATAGTGGGTTGGTGAGCTGAATATAGCTCAATGGAACACAAATTGTGCAAGTTTGGTGTAAAGGGGCAGGAAAATGTGACATAACAACAGTGATGGGGAAAAGGAGGTGGCAGAAGGAGAAGCTGCTACTGAAATGTCAGGGGGTGGCAAAGAATACCACTGAATCAGTCAACCTAAATGTGGAACTTGGAAATTAGAGAAGTATCACACCCTCTAATAATAAATTCAAATGGTGAGTGCCAAGAAGAATTGAGTCACATGGGATCTTGGAGAAACAACAAGAAGAAACCTGTAAGCTCAGAGGGAATCCTTAGCTTTTCAGATGTACCATTACATGTGGTCCAGGGAACCAAAAGATGTAACAATGGTCACCAGCTTGGGGCAGCTTTAAAATGAGAATGTACAAATTCATGGAGGATGGCAAATTCAGTGATTGCTAGTCATGGCGGATATATACTCATTCCAGTGTTAGAGGCGGTATGCCTCTAAACACCAGATGCTTGGGTGGGTGGAGCTGCACTCATGCCCTGCTGCCAAGTTCCCTGTGACCATCTGGTTGGCTACTGTTTGAATAGAATGCTAGTCAAGATGGGCCTTTTGCTCTGATCTAGCGATGTAAGATTTCTGGAAACTCTGAAGCCATGGGCGGAAAAATGTTTTTGGCTTGTTTTTTCCTCAGAAAGAAATTGGATTTTTTCAACAAGAAAACAAAGGGGGGAAATGCAATACTAGCACCCATCATAGATTATATTATTATTATTATTAACCTTTATTTATGAAGCGCTGTAAATTTACACAGCGCTGTACATGCAATCTTTTTAGTTAGACGGTTCCCTGCCCTCAGGCTTACAATCTAAAAAGACATGACACAGAAGGAGAAGGGAGTGGTGACGGGAAAGGGTAAGAGGTCCAGCAGTTCCTCTCTACCTCCGAGGCCTGGACCAAGGCAGATGGTCCATATAGATCAACATCACTTTCTTATTTTAGGAACAGAAAATGTATTATGTATTATGTATAATGTTGTTTGGCATAACACTGTCATACTTAGTTTATTAAAAGCACATTTGTTTAGACAATGATTGCAACCTGTTGGATAATCCTGACTAGAATAGATCCATTCAGTCAGCTGTTGAATGTAAATAAATATCACTTATTAAACAGGTCTGTTCTAGTGAGTAATTAATAACAAGATTTAGGCCAAAAACTGAATTTCTTGTTTATTAGTATGTTACTACAGTTATTAAGAGCAAGCAGAGAAGCAATAAAAACAGAACACTAGCATTTTTTAATTTTTTTGGCCTCTTTCAGTTCTCATAGTTTCAGGCGGACATAAAGCTCTGGTTCTCTTTTAAAAATGTAAAAAGAAAACCAAAACCAGAAACTGCAATAATCACATATATTGTCTTACATAAATGTCTTCCTATTACATAAAAATTGATAGCTTTATTGTAACAACCAAAATGCACAAAATATTTTATGCACCCTTTCAAAGTTCCACCAGATTCTTCAGCAGGCAGAGTTGTTAGAAAATCGTACAAGAGAAAGAAGAATATGATGATGTTAGAGTCACAGGCTACATTTCTGTCAAGATGTTGTTGTTGTTCTCAGTTAAGATGCTAGGGAGGGATATCCATATATTCCCTCTCTGGCCTAGTGGGCACTGGGATACAAAGAGTCATAAAATACAAGAAATAAGGTTTAAACTCTACTAGTTACACATAATGATATATCCTCTAAGATCCAGGATTTTATTTTATTTATTGCACTTATATCTTACCTTTCTCCCAAAATGGCATCAAGGCGAAAGAATTCTGGGGCACTCAATATATCAATACCTTGTCTTAAATATTCTAAAAAGAGTACATTTAAAATAATTCATTTTTTCATTCCACTTCTTTATCAACGTGCTTTCAATCTTTCCAGAAAAAGGGCTTCAGGGAATAAACAGGGATGGGGGGAACCATAGGTAACTATGCATGCTAACAACCACTGACTATAAATCTAAAGATTTTTAAAAGTGAGCAACCTATAATGAATAGTTTCAGATGAGAAGCTGGCCTGTGTGCTATTGCTGGGCCTGTTTGGTGCTTGCCCCATTATCCATGGGTGAGGGGAGGGGGAATGAATCTGCTCCAAGTTTTATACTTGGCTGAGAGACAAGGTTCAAGATCTCTCCTTAGAGCCACTCCACTGCCACTTTGATATAAAGCCACCACCAGTTCTGTGTGGGAGAGAAACCTGTGAACTCCAATGCCCCAAATTTGGGCCCCAAGTTTTTTGTTTCCCATATCATGCACTGAAACAGCAAAGAATAGATTTGCATGCATTCTTTGCTGAGGTTCCAGTGAAAAGCAAGGCTTTGAAACAATCCATTACAAATAGTGAAGCACCTGCCCTAATTTGTATTTTTGCAATAATTAAGGCATGACCAAGTTACACAGGGACTGTAACATAAAGAGCCACAAATTACTGCTTTTTGAGGGTGCATTTACACTGTAGAAACAATGCAGTTGTGACACCGCTCTAAGTGCTGTAGCTCAATCCTATGGAATCCTAGGATCTGTAGTTTTACAAGGTCTCTAGCCTTTTCTGCTGAAGAGTGCTGGTGCCTCACAAAACTACAAATCCTAGGGTTCTGTAGGATGGAGCCATGGCAGTTGAAGTGGTGACGAACTACATTATTTCTACAGTGGAGATGCACACAGTGTAATTTCGATGGTTTTTGTTGTCTATTATTATAGTGTGAAAGGGTGTGAAAGGCCGCCCTACTGAGGTGTGTTTCATACTACAGGCTAGCGGCTTTGAATAATGGCAAAGCTGAGTGTTGCTGCTTCAAAAAAATAATTGTGATATTAACTAACTAACATGTTTAGGGCCTGGGAATTGTAAATGCAACTGGAGCACCTAAAACCAGTTATTTTAAAAAAGAAAAGAAAAGCTTAATTCATTCAGAGATTAAAAGAGCAGTTGTGGGAACAGAAGGCAGTCTGTGCAAGTTGGGAGTAGGACTGGATGCATCCTATAGCCTGCCTTTCTTTGCTGTTCTCGCTCTCCTTCCTTCCATTCCCAATAGTTCATTCAATGAGCAAAATCCAGGCAGCTGCACGCCAGAACTCTGAGCCTTGAGTGGGAAGGAGTTTGGCTGTGCATGAGTCCAATGGGGGCCAACAGCATTTGGGAAATCACCAAGGGTGGAGGGAGTAGTGAGAAGAACACTAAAGGTCCCTGCCATGAAAGATCAAGCAGTGCTTAAGTCATCCATGCTTCCTCCCCACATACACATTGCCAATCCAATACATGCATAGAAAATATTTTGGCATTGTTTCCTGAATCAGAGTTATCTCTTGTAGGCCTCATATCTCAGATACCTCCTAAGAATCATTATGTTCTCAACATTTGGTTTTCTAGATATTTAAGACTTTTGCTACCAGAATGTTTAACCATTGGCTATGCTGACTGGGAGTCTGGGAGCTGAAGTCTCAGTATCTGGAAGACCAAAAGACTAAGAACCATTACTCTAAGAGACCTTTGTTGCTAATTCCACACACAGAGACACTTGGGACCTTATCGGACCCATTCCCCCCCCCCTCATTATGGGCACGGGAAGGGGCTGTGTGAGTCTGAGAAAAAACACATTTTACCGCACCTCAAAGTGTCCTCAAAATGGCCCCATTCCGTCACCCGGCCCCAAGCCGTTCCCATTCAGGACTGAGGAGCGTCCTTTGCTTCATTCGGAAGACTTTGTTATCTGTCCACATCAGGTGTGATCAATTTGTATTCCAGATGTCACTGGATTACAGCTACCCCCATCCTTGATGCTATGCTGGTAAGGGCTGGTAGATGTTGCAGTTCAGCAACATCTGGACAGTGTTGTCACCCACATATCTACTGTATGTTATATAAAATAAATGCCAGATTCCAACAGTCTGTCACACTTTAGCGTGACCAAGAATCAGAAGCTGGTATATTAATATGTAGATGAGTCTGGCTTGGTTCTTAGTCATGAAGGGCAAAGGAAATGTTTAGGTCTCTGACCTTGAGTCTAAGTGGCCTTCAGTGACAAAGATCCCTTAGAACAGGGGTGTGCGCCAAACAAAGCACTGCATAGATCCAGTGGTTTTGTATGTTTCCAAGACATTTCCAAGCTTCCATTGTACCAGAACTTGGGGTAAGTATTTGGGACTACAACTCCCAGAATCCCCATTCACCAAGCTATCTGAAGATTCTGGATGTTTTGTTCTGAAAAGCAACTTTTCCAAATTCAAAATCACACTCTAAAGTTATGTCAAGAAACAACACTTCATCGGCTATTTGTTCTCTAAACCTCAAACTAGCTGTGGTGCAATTTCTTCATCCTCAGCCCACCCTACACATAGCCATACCCATGTTGCTTGTCCCTGCATTTCCTGCCTCTGTTGCAACTGAGTGACCTATCTACCAGCCTCCCCTGTCCTGAAAGCTTTAATCGTTCTTCTCTTTTCAGTACAAAGGTTTATCACTCCACTGGTCCCTCTGGAGGTTGCCTGCAAAAAGGCTCAGCCAGTCAACCATTTTCTTTACAGAGCTTGTGGCTGTTAGTATCCTGTCAGTATGCTTTCTTTCTCTGATTAATTGGAATGTCGATGAACATTCTGAGGCATCCCAGCAGCTCAACCGATGGCTACATGTGTTTGTACAGAGACAGGCAACAGGTGTCAGTTTTGATTGAATCTATTGACCAAATCTGTGAAATTCACCCCTTCCCGCATAGCTGGCCCTCTGGAGAGCAGGACTCTTCTGATCCTTGTTGATTTTCCTGGCCCCACACAAGATCGTTCCCTGTTCCTTCCCCTCTGTTCCCTGCTGACAAAGGGGCACAGATTGTTACCAGTAGCTTATTTCCTGCTTTTGTGTGTGTATCTCGAAGCCCAGGAGGTGACTAAACCCCTTTCCTGTTCTAAGCTCTCTGAGTATCTCTGGAGCCTCCATTGCAAAGTTAACATCTGTTATATCAGCTTTAATCCCATTAATATGGCAACAATCTCGTCAAGCACTGAGAGCACAGAAAAATAAAACCATGTGTGTGTGTGTGCTGGATGTGCACTGTATGCACCCTTGATCATAGGCAGAACCAGTTTGTTACAAAATCCAGCACTCCCCCTTGCACTCTGTTTATTCCCCCTTTCTCATTGGGCTCATTTTGGCACATAATCTTCTGAATGAATTCAAAAAGGTCTTCAAATCTGCATGAGATGGACCAACAAACTGCAGAAGCTGTCCAATGTGTTGGCCTCTTTCTCCCTTTGTTTAAAGCACGGGTGGGAATCATGCAGGCCTCTGGCTGTTGTTGGACTGCACCTCCTAGCATTCTTCACCATTGCCTAGTCTGGCTAGGGTTTCTGGAGCTTGTAGCTCAACAATGTCTGGAGGCCTGCATGTTTCCCATCACCGATTTAAAGGTTCTAGACATCATAGAGGAAAAATAGGAGGGATGTGAAAGAAACCATAAGTTCAGTTTATTAACACTTAGGAAGCACAGACCTTTTCCCTGGATATTTAAAATTTTGCCAAAGGCTTATTTATTTATTTAATTTACCGTCTACCTTTCCTCCAGAACTGTGACTCAAAGCAGAACATGATTAAAACAGATACAGCTAAAACTGTGGAAAGGTCTAATATACAATTATACAACAGTTGGGGAGTGGGTCATACAATTGTACAATTGAATAACCCACTCCACAAATTGCCATTTTTGTTGTTGTGTGCTTTCAAGTCATTTCCAACTTAAGACAAGATTTGTTCAAAGGATGTTGCCTTTGCCTTCTCCTGAGGCTGAGAGAGCATGACTTGCCCAAGGTCACCCAGTGGGTTTCCATGGCCAAGCAAGGATTCAAACCCTGGTCTCCAGAGTCATATTCCACCACTCAAAACACTTTACCACACTGACTTTCAATCTACACAATTATGCTATTGTATATTGTAACAATTAAAATATTATACAGTTAAACTGATCTTTAGAGAGAAACAACAACTCGGGATGGGGGGGGGGAGGCAATTTAGAAGCCTATCGGTGAAAAAAGAAAACAGAGTAACCTACTTTTAAAAAACCCATATGTATGTCTGTTAACAAGCATTTCAATAAAAGCCCCAAAAAGTGACAGGAGCTAGCAAACATTTGACTGTAATAAATATGAAAGGGTTCTCGTTTTTGTTCTTGTGTACCTTCAAGCTGTTTCTGATATATGGCCATCCTAAAGTGAACCTGTCACGGGGTTTTCTTAGCAAGTTTCTTCAGAGGGGCTTTGCCATTGCCATCTTCTGAGGCTGATAGTGTGATGCCCAACATCAACCACTGGGTGGGAAGAGGGTTGAATTTGTACAGGAGTAACCAGAGTCCAAATGCCAACTTAAGTCTGAAGCTGCCTGGGATACCTTTGGGCCAGTTATGGGCCTGTATCAGACAAGGTGTGATTTAGGAGGATGAGAGTTGCATTCCATCACACCTGGAGGCAGCAGGCTGGGATAGTCAAGATAATCCAGAATGAGCCACAGTGAGCTTCGATTTTGTGTAGTGTTCCTCTGCATAAGTCTAATTTACTGGTATCCAAGAGGAGAAGTTTCTCCCTTCACTGTAGAATCTAACCAAAGCCACTCAAATGTAATATTTTCTATTAAAATCAGCAAGGTGTGTTCAGTTGTTACTCATCAGTACTGTCATCAAGTGATTGACAGATATGAATGTGGAAACCCACCTTCTGAATATGTGTAAACTGCATTTATTTGAGGGCCTTTTTCTTCTTATAATCACATTTTTACTGGATCTACAACCAGAGCAAAGGATGCAGAAAACAGCTTCGTTGTGATGAACACAAACTACCATAAACACAAGAAGTAAAGGTCAACCACAAGAATCACAACAGAACCCAGCTCTTCCAGCCCAACCCCGAAAGGTCAGCCATATCAACTCTGAGCCATGTCCCTGTTCAGTAAGTTATCACGCATCATATAAAGCGCTGGCCAGCTGTGTGCCAGATGTTCAAAAAGGCATTCAATCTGCCTTAGTGCACCAGATGCTGGTCCCCACTCTGACTCTGTGAAGGTCTCATCTCTTCTAATCCCTAATAATAGAAGATTGGCTTAAACCTCAAATCAGGTTTTAATTAATCAGTAAAAAAAAAACCCTTCTACCAAAACAGAGCAAAGGGGTAGAATGCAGGTGGCGGTGGAGGTAAAGACAAAGTTTGTGGAATCTGATGTACTCCAGAAAAGAAAAAGAAAAGCAGTCAGATTTAACCTTTTTTCATCCCAGATGGTGCCAGAAATATCAGAGGCCAAAGGGCAGCTGCGCTGGAAGGCTGCCATTTCATGCCCCCATAAGCCAGGGCATATAAACACACTACACAGTTACAGTGCTTTGATTCCACTTTAACTGCCATGGCTCCATCCTCAAGAATTCTGGGATATGTTGTTTCATGGCATGCTTTGAATTTTCTGTAAAAAGATGTAATGCTATAGTTTAGGGGAGTGAGCCAGGCCTAAGTGCCATACCAAACTACAGATCCCCAAATACTGTAGGATGGAGCCATGGCAGTTAAAGTGATGTAAAGCAGCTGGAATTGTGCAGTAAGGATACACCCAGAGAGCGAATCAAGGGATTATAATCAGTATGTAAAGCGATCTTGTAGCACCTTTGAGACTAACTGAAAGAAAGATGGCAGCATGAGCATTCATAGACTTGAGCCTACTTCCTTAGATGTATTTGGGTTAGAATGTCAGAGGATTCCAGTGCTGGGGAATGGTGGCAGGAAGCCAGCATATAAGGTGGTTCTATCTCCAACAGCAGAATTTTCATCATTGCTTAGCCCCAGCCTCCCTCCCTAATGGAGAGACCAAATTTGGCTGGTCACTTTAGGGCTGGGGCATCCTTCTGATGGGCATGTATGTGTTTTGCCTGCCCTTAGAAATGTGGAATGGTACTATTTTTAAATGCTTGGCCAATTGGCACGACAGCATAGAGAGGGAGGGGAGGCTTTGGCCACAAAATAATACTAAGCACCTAAAAGCACCTTTCGGTGAAGGTAACTTTCTAACCTCCTCTTTGGGCCGCGGGGCTCTGGAGTGGGCAGTAAAACAGATGGTAGGGCTGGCCTAAGGGAAATTCTTCCTTTTGAGCCATGGGGCTCAATGCATTCCTCAGTGCTGAGGGCTGGCCAGGAACAAGCTAGGATGATTTGCTCCAACCTCAAGCCATAGGTGGCTTGGCTTGCCTTGACCACCATATGAGTAAAAGAGTAGGTCTGCGGGGACCACAGACTTCTCTTACCCCATATTTTAAAGCTTTTGTTGCAAATCAATGTAAATAGTTTGTAAAGTGTAGCTCTCTTTATCCCATTTACTTTGTTTGTCTTTTTGTTCCTAGTTGGTGGCATTTCATGGAAGCCCATGGCTCTGATCAGTGGCATCACAAGGGGTGTGTGGACTGCAATGGGTGACCCCCAGAGGGTGGGTTGTCACCTGATGGGGTGGTATGAGTGGAAGCACTGGCACAACTACTGGGCAAGTGAGAGAGGCTGCATTCCAGCATGCGCAGCACCTGCATCAGACCCTAAATAGGCCCCCTGGAGGCAACAGCACCACCTCCTCAGTAGCAACTGCTGCTGAGGGTGATAGTACTTCAGGGTTGGCATGGCTGCTGCTGCTGCACCAAACCCTGAAGGCTTTTGGGCAAGGGCTGCCTTCAGGTGTGGCTGCAGTCAAAGTGACCAAAGCGACTTGTTCCTTGTTGCTTTACCCTCCCTCCCTCCCTCCCCAATTTATAAGAGAATGGCAGAGAATGTTAAAAAAATAAACCTGTCAAGATGCCTCTTTTACACAGCACTTGAAAAATAAAGTTACTAAAAAGTAACTTTATAACTTGATTTGTTTCATTAGGTATAATCCCATACCATTATTGTCACTACTGTTTTAAAAGTGGTAATGGAGACATGTGGGGGGGGGGGGATACGTACTTAATGTCACACATAATCTGGCCCCAAAAGATGAACCAGAGAGAACAAGGCAGATACTAGGGCCCCATTCTCACTAGTCCATTTGCACTGGATAGAACTGGGCAGATCCAGTTGCCCCCATACCTAATCTGCCCAGAAAGAAGTTCATACTACCCTTTATCTTGATCAATGCAATTTGCCCCTCTGAAGTTCACATTTGCAGTACCGCTTTAAAATGGAGCCTACTTTGTTGTCTATCAAATTCACTTCCGCTTTCGTCAAAGGTGACAAATCCTACAACCATTGGGCAACCGAATGAGTGTTCCCCCCCTCCTTTTTTAAAAAATAAAATGGCAGCAGTGTGCGCATATTCTGTCAACTTGTCAAATTTAAAAACCTCCAGGTGTGTGTGTGTGTATTGTGTGTATTTGGGTCATTACAGATTATGGCAACCTTAAAATGATCCCATCCTGGGGTTTTCATGACAAGAATGGTTCCGAGGAGATTTGCCATTGCCTTTCCTCTGAGGCTGAGAGAGTGCGACTCCCCCAAAGTCATGGGTTTCCACAGCCTTCCCTCTGAATGCCAGCCTCTAGTTTCCCCTTTTGCTTCCAGCCCAGCATTTCCTCCTCTTTGGAACCTCTTCCCTTCCCTTCCCTTCAAGCCCAGTGCCACCTCCAAAGCCCTTGCCTCCCCCCCCATGCCATCCTCTTCCCTTCCAGCCCAAAGCATTCACATAATCTGTCACAATAATAATAATAATAATAATAATAATAATAATAATAATAATAATAATA
>JACSCI010000996.1:0-21592 GCA_016801065.1 Sceloporus tristichus
GGTCAAGGGAGCCATTTTACACAAGAAACCTTTCCAGAGTCTCAAAATGCTGGAGGAGGCACCAAGAAAGGCAGCAAACTTGGTCAGGGATGGGCTGAGGAACATTTGGAGCCAAAAAAACATTTTTCTCCATGGTTCCTTCCTACAAAATCCTAGAATTGCCAGTTTAAGATTTGATATTTAGAATCCCTAGAAAATGGAGAGCAATAGTGCCTCACTAAACTACAAATTCAAATATTCTACAGGATGTTGCTATCATAATTAAACTACGCTTGAAAGGGATCTAGGATTTCTAGTAGACCACAAGTTGAACATGGGCCAACAGTGTGATGCAGCAGCTAAAAAGGCCAATGTGATCCTAGTCTACATCAATGCGAGTATAGTGTTATGGCAGGGGGTTGGACTGGATGGCCCTTATAGTTTTTCAACTCTTAAGGTAAGTAATAGTGCAACTCTATTCTGTTCTCATCAGGCCCCCACTTGGAATACTGTGTTCACTTTTGGTCACCACAATTGAAAATAGATGTTGAGAAGCTGGAGTGTATCCAGAGGAGAGCAATGAAAATGGTGAAGGGTCTGGTAACCATCAAGCCTTATGAGGAGTGGTTTAGGGAGCTGGAAATGTTTAGCCTGGAGAAGAAAAGTTTAAAGAGTGGATATGATAACCCCGTTCAAATGTTTGAAGATATACTGAGGAGGGAGCAAGCTTGCTTTCTGCTGCTCTAGAGCAAAGGACACAGAACAATGGCACAGGGAAAAAAAGGTTCCACCAAAATATTAGGAGGAACCTCCTGACAGTAAGAGCTATTCAACAGTGGAATATACTCCCTCAGAGCATGGTGGTGTCTCATTATGGTTATTATTATTATTATTATTATTATTATTATTATTATTATTATTATTAATTTCCAAAGCACGTCTTCTTTGAAAGGCTTTAAAGGTCTTTGAAGGTCTTTAAAGAAAGGCTGGGTTGCCATCTGCCGGGGATGCTTTCAATGTGTATTCCTGCATGGCAAGGGGTTGAACCAGATTGTCCTTGTGGTCTATTCCAGCTCTATGATTCTCTAATTCTAAAGTGGAATCATAGGCCCTTATCAGATGAGTCTGGAACTGGGGGTCTTCAGCACTGGGCGGTTCGAATTCACGTTATTTCGCACAATACCATCATACCAGCATTCGAATGGCCCAATCCGAACTCACGTGAATGCGCGAGATGCCGAACTGAATGCGTACTGGCTCCTCTTTTTGGAGCGTGTTGGCCAGTGCGCTGATAAGGGGATTGGCAATATCCTGGATTGGGGCTCTGTTCGATCTCAGTGCGAATGGGTCTGGTGTGACTACCCAATCCTGAATTCCATCGCAAGACCCCCAGATTCCAATTTTAACTTCCGGTGGGTCTTTCCTCTTGCCGGTTCCAGGGAAGCGGGGGGGGGGGCGGTTCCAGCGGCCTCCTCCTCCTCCTCCTGGCTTGGGAGCCAGCATAGGATGCATCCCAAGAAGGGAAGAGGCGCGGGGGCTGCTGGAACGGCGGCGATCGCCGCGATTCTAGCGGCCCCGCGCCTGTTCCCTTCTTGGGATGCATCCTATGCTGGCTCCCAAGCCGGGAGTAGGAGGAGGAAAAAAGCATCCCCATTTACTTAGATGGCCATCCAGCCTCTTTAAGCCGCTGGAACTGGTCCTCCCCCCCCCGAATACATACTCACACACTCACACACACACACGTACAACCGGGCATTGCTAATTTGTTGCAAGGGAAGGTCATGGTAACGTTAAAACCAAGCAGGAATGTAGAGAGGGCACGTTGTATCGCGATTGTTAATGTGCATGAGCTGGCTCTCCAGCTGTTTACCGGGCTGTCATGACGTGACCTCCCCTTTCACCCCGGAAGCGTTTAAGGTCGCAACCCATGCAGGGCACCACTGAGCATGTGCGAGGGGTCCGATACGAATCGGCCAATCCTCATGTTGAGCACCGGTGTGACAAAACATTCTGCACTGAATGCACTTCGCGCGAATGCGTATTGGCCAATTTGAATCATGCCAATTCGGAGGGGCTCCCAGGTATGATGGTATTGTGCGAAATAACGTGAATTCAAACCGCCCAGTGCTGAAGACCCCCAGTTCCAGACTCATCTGATAAGGGCCAGTGATTCTATAATACTACTGGAATCATAGCACCACGATAATTTAGCACAAAAGGGACCTCAGTCTTCATAGAAAGAGCAATGAATTCAGGTTCCTTACCTACAGAAGCTACATTCTCATAATTGTCCATCATTACATAATTGTAAAAAAGTTTCTGTTTCTTCGTCAACAGATTCCACTCATCCTCAGAGAAATATACTGCCACATCTGCAAAGGTCACCTGAAATAGAAAATAGCCCTCATCCAGAGAGTGACTGAGCAAAAGGGGAGGAAAGCACATGGTGCATCCAAATATTATTTCATCACTTCACAATTCAGTCCAGGAAATAAACTTTAAATTCTGTTAGCAAGCAAAAAGCTACTGCCTTTGAGATCAGATTGTCTTGAATCCTTTCAATATAATAAAGAATATAATTTAGGCCATGACTGAGATATTGAGGATGGATTCGGATACTGACTATCCCAACACATTCAGTACATTTAGGCACAAAAGAATTATGGTGCATTCAGCCATTTCTTGCGAAATTTCAGAGGCAAATGTCATTTTTAAAAAACAGTTCTGGGGAGCACTCTGGACTTGAGGGCACTGGGCCCACACTCAGTTTAGATCCAGCGGTGGTCTCCCATATCCCCAACATTTCACAGACAGGAAAAGCAAGGCACATGTGGACAAGCAACACTAGAAGGTGGTGAGGATGGCCAAAGTTGTTTAGGAGGAAGATCACACAAGCTATGAAGGGCACAGCAGTTTGCTTTTGCCTCAGCCTCCTGGCAAGGGAAGACACTGGCAACTTATCTCTCCTCTCTCCCTTTTTGAGTTGATGGGGTGCAAACTCCTTGGAAGTCACTTTGCAGCAACCCAAGAGAGCTGAGGAGAAGGGGGAAAGTGGGAGGAGGAGAGAAAAACCGGGACATTTTTTAAAGCCCCTGAAAAAGTGGGTTAACAGAGGATTAACTAGGACTTTCTCTGCCAAATTGGAACAATATGTTCTCCACTCATTTTCATCAGCTGCCCCAGCAGTGACACAAATGAAACTAATAATCAGGATGGCTACTCACCAAAGAGTTGTACTTGGACAGCCTCTTTCTCTTGGAGACCAACTCTCTCCGCTTGGCCTCTGTGTTGGCCATCAAGTGGGCAGGGGTCCTGGTGGCACTGCACTTGGGTCTCTTCCAGCAAAATATGCCCCAAAGCTGTGTACAAGGAGACCGAGATGAAGTTCCTGAGAAAAGAGACTAGGGTTAGGCTTGATTTGTCAAGAAATCCTGCATCACTCAAAGACGCAGATAACAGCATGCTGCTAGTGAGATACGCAGGTGACATATGCCTCCTTTGGCCAATGCAGAGATGCACCAAACAAAGCCCCCTGGACCTAGCATAGATTCACTGCACCTCTCCTACACAGCAGATACTCCATGTTAAAACACTTTTGACATTGCTATGTTATGGAGCACGTGAGGCAACACGTTAACGTATGGCGCCAGATTCTGCACCTTGACTGTAGTCAGTAGTTTGTGAGCTGAAGAAACATCTGTCGCTTTCTCAATGAACAAAGAGACCCTGTAATCTTCATCTATCAGATGAGGCTTTTATTCATATAAGAAGTTCCACTGTGTACAACACTATATACATCGACACCCTCCACCATCCACACCAGTAACAACCCACTCTGAGGCACACACTGTCTGACTCTTCCTCAGTGACAGCTGAGAATGACAGTTGACAGTTGCATCAACATTCCAATGACGCACTGTTTAAATGCTGACACATCTAACTGCCACTAGAGCTGTCAATGACTTCCACAACAGCTCCATCTAGTGGCCACATGCATGTCATTTCCTGAGACCTGTTCACTATGGTCCTGACACTCCATGCCTTGTGAGAGTGGAGGGGGGTCAGGGGATGGGGAATGGGAGAGGACCCTGGCTATGTCCCTGTAGCTAGATGTGAAATGAGCGCATCATCTGCTGAAACCTCCTGACCTCCCCAGTGGCCCTCAGAGGAGAAGGCCTTCCTTTGGCTTCTGGCTAGAGAAACACAGCTGGAGGCTTCTCCAATGCCTCGCACCCAACACTCTCTTCAGGCATGGAATGAACATGGAGCATGGCTTCCACAATTCCCATGTTTCATTTTGTATTCCTCCTAATTTCACATCTATTTTAAACCTCTCCCTCATTTGATGATAAAGATACCAGTGACAATCTAGGCCAGAGTCTTTAGGTTCTTCTTGTGTTTTGATCTCTAGTTTTCCTTGCGATTCTTTCAGTACATCCTTGTATCTCAACCATTTAGTTTTCTGGATACCTTTCCTCCCGAAAAGAGCCTCATAAAAGTATATTTGGACATATTCTACACTTGTTTTCCCCAGATCTTCAATAGAGCTTTTCTTACGAAATGATTTGTGCTTTCTTTATGAACTTTCTCTTTAACGTAAATTAGGTATCCATTCCACCCAAATCTTAAATGTTCACCCTCCAGACATAACAACTGTTCATTCTCTAACAAAACCCATTCTCTAATCCAGACTAAACAACAAGCAGCATAATAAAGTTTTAAGTTTGCTAAACCCAGCCCTCCTTTACTTTTGTCATCACAAAGTATTTTCGTTTCTATCCTGGCTCTTTTTTTATTCCAAATACATTTTGAGATTTCCTTTTGCCATAGATTCAATGGTCTTTCATTCTGGATGATGGGTATCGCTTGGAACAGAAACAGTATTTCAGGAAGGAAACTCATTTGGTTCAGTGACATTTTTCCTAATAGCGATAAGTGTAATTTCCCCCATTTTTCTAGGCCTTTTCTGATTTCCTTCCATGTGTCTCATAGTTATTGTGAAATGGATCTGAGTTTTTATTTGTTAAATTTATTCCTAGATATTTAACTTTCTTTCCCACTTTAAATCCCTTAATTTCTTCCAGGATTTGTTCTTCCTTTTCCCCATATTTTTTGTTATTAATGTTTTTTTTTTGTCTCTTTACTTTTAGTCCTGAAACATATTCGAATCCCACTATTACATCCATGAATTGTCTTGTGCTCTTTTCTGGGTTCTCCAGGGAATACAAATGTCGTCTGAGAAGACTCTGATTTTAAACTCAGTTGTTTTTAATTTTTATTCCATTAATCTTATTTTCTAATCTTATCCTATTATTCAGTGCTTCAAGGATCAGAATGAACAAAAGGGGTGATAGTAGGAAAGCTTGCCGCGTACCTTTAGAAATCTTAAACTCTTCTGGTTTTTATAGTTAACAATTATTTTGGTTCTTTGATCTTTATACATTGCCTTTATCCATCTTAAATAAGAAGCTCCAATTTCGATTTTTCAAGTGGCTCAAATAACATATCCCATCCTATGTTATCGAAGGCCTTTTCTAAATTTTCTAAATCGATAAAGATAAGTGTAAGTTATTTTTTTATAAACCCAGTGAAACAAACACCTCACAAAGCTCTAGTAAACAACACACACACAGAGTCCCCATAAAAAGGACTCACTGGTGCACTGTGTGTCTAGGGTCTGGAAATCTCACTTCCACCTTCTGGGAAGACAATGCTGCCAGAGATTGAATTTGGGGTTTTATGCCTGCAAAGCATGGGCTCAGTCTCTCAGCTGCAGCCCTTCCATACAATCCTGGACTGAAACATTTAAACAAAGTCCACTTTCAGCTCCAAGAATAAAGGAGCTGAAAGGAGCAGTACAAAGTACAAAGACTCTGATTCCTGCAGCCCCAGAAAGGCCTCTTCTGCAGTCCTTTATGGCCGGAGCTTCCCTGAGTCAGAGGCCGTCTCCTCAGCCGTAGAGAAGGGTTGCTCTGAGTGCGAAGGAGGAGGAGGTCCAAGGGCTGAGGGAGGGAAGGCAATGGGAAAAGGTCAGTGCCAATGGCCATGGAGAGCAGAAGGTGACAATGCCTAGGAAACTCCTCTGAGTCCCAGCCATTCTAGGAATGTGTGACAGGAGTGAGTCCAGGGGGCTGAGGGGGTCTCCTTTTCCAAAGGGGGAGGCAAGGACCGGTGGCCCCTCCCCAACTAGGGCCCAAAGGGAGGGTCTAACTCCTCACCTCTCTCTCCCAGCCCCCAAACCCCAGCCTCCCCGTTGGCACTGGGTCCCCTGCCTCCCCTTTCTCAGACCCCACAGGCCCCTTCCTTCTTTCCTTCCTTCCTTCCTTCCTTCCTTCCTTCACCCCAAAATGGAGGGCCAGAGGCACAAAGGGACACACTTCTTTCTTTTTGGCCCAAGGAGCCTGGCTCCTTCTCTCTCTGGAGCCTCAGGAGAGAAAGAGAAGCCTCTGTTCAACTGAGGCCTCAGAGAAGGTTCCGGAACATTATTCCCCACAGTCACAAGCAGAACAAAATGGCCCCTGGAACACAAAATGGCTGGGTCTGCTTGAGAAGTAGATACTCCAAGGGGATGATTATTATAAATAATAATATATAACTGAAATATAAGTCGTACAAGATATTAAGGATCTTGCAGGAACAATATATGTAAGTATATAATATTCAATTCATACAAGCTATTAAAATAATAAATAGACCTAAGCGTCCAATTCTGAGACTAACTTCCAAGATCCGCTCTTTAACTCTCTCTCTCTCCAACCGACACAATTCCCCCAACTGTCTCTTGGTCTCTCAGGCCTTATATCTCCTTCTCACGGAAGCTTCCTGAAGAACCTTCATCTTGCTCTCTGATTGGTCAAGAGAGCCTTCCGTAGCAGTGATGTCATTCTGCATTTGCATAAACCTCCCTTTTCTGCCTGAAGAAGACCTCCATTGACTGGAGCCCAGTCATTACACTTTCCCAAGGCAAGGCTTGCCCCTATTTCCCAATGTTGTTCTTAGGGTCTGCCTTCCAGTTGTTTCCAGGTCTTATGGTGACCTTATGGGAGTCTCTGAAGGGGTTTTCCTGGCAGGTTTCTTCAGAGTGGGTTTCCCATGGCCATCCTCTGAGGCTGAGAGAGTGTGACTTACTATTATTATTATTATTATTATCATCATCATCATCATCGTTTATTTCTATTGTGCTGTAAATGTACACAGTGCTGTACATACAAATGATCAAGTCAATAAAAATAAAACCTGCCAATCTACAAAATATGTATAAAACAATTGGCAATAATATAAAATAGAATTGGTTAAAATAAGCAAGCAACAATTAGAAACATCAACATCAACATGAGGGACGTTTTCGCCATGCTTCTGGGAAGCGAGCGGAGGGCACCTCATCTTATGGCGTTATACTGACCCAGGGGTCCCACAAAACATGGTGGAAATGCCCCTCACATCCCAAGATCTCGAAAAGACCCCAGACATTTTTGACCGCTGTGGGTTACAGAGAAGTCCCTGATGCATGGAGCCATGGGTCATGCTTTGCCCACCACATTTTAACCTGAAAGGGAAGCCCAAGGTGGGATGGGGAGAATCTGGTGTCACTTTTAAGGCATGTATTATTTAAGCATGAGCTGTTTTACATCATTTCAAATGTGTATTTTTATTTCTTGCAACGTAGTAGGGCCCAGGGCAGTTCACCAATGCTCCCAGAAAGGGATTTCGGAGAGGACTATTCAATGGGCACAAAAGGAAGGTCCCAGAAGGTCCAATGCTTCAGACAGAGACTCCTCCCCAACCGCAGAGGCCCTGCTCCTAGGTCTCTGGCCTCTCAGCCTGGAGAGACACAGCTTCTTTCCCAGGGAGCTCTCCATTCGGCCTCCCTCTCTCCTCTCCCAAAATGGAGGACAAAAGAAGGTTCTGGCTACTGGGGTTGCCATGACTCTCTTCCACAAAACTCCAGACGCAAGTCTACAAAAGCATATGCTACAACTTTTTTCACTCCGTTAGTCTCAAAGGTGCTACAAGATCCCTTAGGATACTGATATTCCTGAATAACATGGCTTCTGGTTGAATCTGCACTGCAAAATTCATGCAGTTTGATATCACTTTAACTGCTATTTCTCAATGCTATGGGATTCTGGGATTTGTAGTCTCTTTTCACACTAGAGTTCCCTGAGAAAGGCTACAGAGCTCACAAAACTACAGATCCCAGATCTCCATAGAATTGACCCATGGCTTTAAAGCAGTGTTGAAATGCATGATTTCCGTAATGCAAATTGAACCTATGTCTTTGAATCCTAGCCCCTTGGAAGAGTCCTTAGCATAGGTGAGTCCCCCTTGACTTCTATGGGGCAGAGAGGGAGGGAGGGAGAAAAGCCCCAAACATCCATGAGACGAAGAGGGATTCCTACTCTAGGGATCATATCCAGAGGTTGCCATGTTGGCAGGACCATACAGCAAACCACAATAACACCCACAATCCACAAAATAGGGATACCTTTAGTGGCCAACCAAAATGCACAAAATAGATGAAACAAGCTTTTGAAGCTCAACTGGCTTCTTCATTGGGAAAAAACATTAAACATCAAACAGGAGAAAGGTATCACTGTTTTGTGGATTTTGGAGGTTGTTGTTTGCAGTGTGGCCAAAAAAACCTTCTCCTGGATATGATTTCTAGATTTCAGGATTCTGTACTTTTTAAAACTTTATTGGTAAAGGGGGGGGGGAAACATATAGGACCATCAAGAATTAAAAGACTTGACAAATACAAATATTCACAAACAACAAAACTTGTAAAACATACTAAATTACATCCAAACTCACCATACATCCAACCTCAGATTCCACAAGAAACTAAAAGACTTCCAAAGTTTATGTTCTTTGCTGCGTCTTTGTTTTCTTTTTATCCGTTTTATGCCCTTCAGTCTTCTTTTCTTTTTTGATATAGTCCAGCACCTTATCCCAGTCTTCTATCAATCTATACATTTTAGTTTTGTTTTGTTTTTGTAAGATCCTTGTGAGTTTATCTGCTTCCAATACATCAAATAGTCCTAACAGCCGTTCCTCTACTTCAAGAACTTTCCTTTGTCTCCATTCTTTTGCTAGGGTCATCCTTGCTGCTTTTGCTAGGGTCATCCTTGCTGTTGTGTCACACCTTCCCCCGTTAATCACTGGGCAGTGAATCCTATCCTTCCCATGGCTCCCCACATTTCTCCTAACCTGATCCCCATTCGGCCTCTCTCTGTCTCCCTGCTTCTCTTCCTCTGTTCCCTCTGGAACTGCCGCTCTGCTGCCCCTAAAGCAACAGCAATTCATGACCTTTTTCTCTCTAAATCCTTTAACCTCCTCGTTCTCATAGAAACCTGGCTCCCAGCCCATGATACTACAACCTCCGCTGCCCTTTCTTTTGGTGGTCTCTCCTTCACGCACACAAGCCGCCCTGAGGGTTGAGGAGGAGGGGTTGGTATCTTGCTATCTAACTCCTGCCAGTTTCAAGTTCTATCTTCCCCACCAGCTATTATTCCTCTTCTTTTGAGTTTCATCCTATTAGACTCTTTTCTCCTCTACAGCTCCGTGTTGCAGGTATCTATCGCCCTCCTGGTTCTGCCACCCAGTACCTCTCAGACTTTAAATCATGGCTGACATTCTTTCTTTCAGATTCAGTCCGCACTTTGATCCTAGGTGACTTTAATATCCACATTGATGATTCCAATAACCCGACAACATCTCGCTTTAACTCTCTCCTGGCTTCTTTTGGCCTCCAACCACACTCCAACTCTTCAACTCATTCTCTTGGTCACTGTCTTGACCTGGTTCTTGCTGCAAACTCCGCCATTTCTGACTACCTGGCACCTGAATTTCCACTTTCTGACCATCATTTAATCTCCTTTCCTCTAGATGGATTAGGGGGAAAAATAGACAACTTAGCTAAAGAGATATCAGGAGTGAAAGTGGAGGTGGAGGAAGTATTAGAAAGAATGGAAAGTCTGGGGAAAAAAACAGAAGAATTGGAAAAGGCTCAATTAAGGGAACAACAGAGTAATCTTCTGCAGCAGGTCAGATATAGGGAAAGGGCAATTAAAATTAGGGAAATTAAAGAAGAACAAGACAAACAAATATATGACAAAATTATACATATGCTGGCAAAATATGTGGATATTGAGGAGGATTTGATGGAGGCACAGATTGATAAGATATTTAGACTTAGCTCAAAGATAGCAAAGGAAAGGAAATTGGACAGAGACATTACAGTATGTTTTACAAACTCAAGGATGAGAGAGCAAATATTGCAAAGAAATTATGAGAAAAAATTGATTGTGGAAGATAGAATAGTGGAAATTTATAAAGATTTACCATTGCAAATAATTAGAAAGAGACAGGAATATAAATTCCCAACAATGTTCTTTTGCAATAAGAATGAGATACTGTACAGATGGGATAAGATAGAAGGAGTGATCTTTCATTACCATCAGAGGAGATATAGGATAAGTACAATAGAACAAGCAAAAGCCTTTTATGAGAGATTAAGCAGAGATAACAGAGAGCAAGAAGAAAGAAAGAAAGAAAGAAAGAAAGGGACAAGAAGGAAGGAGAAAGTGTAAATAGACAAAGAAGAAAAGATCCAGAGAAAAGGGCAAGGAAGGAGAGATAATCTAGGGATTAAGGAGGTAAATACTGACAATTTGGGAAACAAAAGCTCAGAGGAGGGTTACTCAGGAGAGATAGGAAAGCCTACATAAAAGACATAAGAACCTCTCTAAAAGGAAAATGGGGCTTAAAATAGTTTTGTGGAATGTAAAAGGAATAAGCCAAGAGAGAAAGAGAAAGCATGTAATGCAGTATCTAGGGAAGAATAATTTTGATTTATTGTGTTTACAGGAAACAAAGTAAAAGATGGAGATATAAAATATTTGAGAAATAGTAAATTGGGGACATTATTTTGTGCCACAGTAAATAAAAGGAAGAGGGGAGTTGTAATCTTTGTGAATAAAAGGTATGCAGCAAAGCTACTGAAGAAAGATAAAGACGGTAGATTCTTGTGTGTGGAGATTTTGATAGATAATGTTAAATATGTACTGATTAATGTTTATGGGCCATTAGAGAAGAAGGAAAGCTTTTATAGAAATTTGGCGGAGGTTAAGAGAGAAGTTGATAATGACAAATTAATCTTGACAGGAGATTTCAATGGAGTTCTAAATCCAATTTGGGGCAGGAAATCCCAGAAAAAAGTAATTAAGAAAACACAAGGAAAGTTACCAAGAGGTTTTTTGTTTTAAAAGAGGAATTTAATTTGTCAGATGTTTGGTCACATTGTAATGGGAACAAAGGAGGGAACAAACCTTCTATTCAGATGCACATAAATCCTTCTCAAGGTTGGATATGTTTTTCGTGACGAAGCAACTGGTTACTAAAGTGAAAAAAATGGAAATTTGGCCAAGGACGATGTCAGATCATAATATGATAGAGCTGGAATTAAATATAAATTGGGACAAAAATATAGGATGGAGAATGAAAGAGGATATTCTAGATGACGAAGAATTTGTAAATAAGGTAAAGAGAGAGTTAAAGATGTTTTTCAAAGAAAACAGTGGAAAGGAGGTAAAAATGAAGGTTGTATGGGATACTATTAAGGCATTTGTAAGGGGACTATTTATACAAAGAACAAGGGAAATAAAAAATGAGAAAAGCAGAAAGAGGAAAAAATTAGGAATGAATTAAAAATTAGAGAACAAAAACTACAACAAACAAAAGGGGATAAAAATAATGAATGAAATAAACCTACTGAAAGAACACTTAGAGAAAAAAATGACAGAGGAAATAGCTATAAATTTAAGAAGATCAAAGCAAAATCAATTTGGGAATGCTAATAAAATAAGCCGACGGATGGCTAATAGATTAAAGAATGAGAGAGAAAAGAAAATGATAACTAAAATTAAACAAAATAACACAATCATAATGGAACAAGGGAAAATTAAAAACACTTTCACTACATATTTTGAAAAATTATTTGAGGAAAAAGGTGAGCAGATATATTCAGAAAATCAGTTAATAGAAATAATTGACGAATATAATGAAATAAAATTAAGATCAGAACTATAGTTTTTAGGTCTTCAGCTTCCAGGACTGGGTGCAGTTAGCATATCAACTGAAGGAGATAATAGGCACTCCTCGCCATCACATGTATCTGAGCTGACATCTGGAGTGATGGATCCAGGAGCATCCCCCAAACTACTAACATAGTCCTTTAGGGAAAGTGTGACCCCTTATACAGATGGATCACACGTCTCAAACCTCCATACCTGGATTAGGATCTCCAACATTACGCAGCTCTGTCTTATCTGGATTCAGCTTCATTCTGTTTTTTTCTCACCCAGCCCATTACTTCTTCAAGACATTCATTCAGAGGGGAGATGCCTTTCTTAGTTGACGCTGAAGTCCGGGACATGGAGAGATATATCTGGGATCCCTCAGCATACTGATAACACCCAATGCCATGTCTCCAGATGATCTCTCCCAGCAGCTTCATGTTTATGATAAACAGCATTGGGGAGAGGATGGTGTCCTAAGGAACATCAGATTTAAGCTCCCTCTTAGAGGACCAACTATCCCCAAGAATCTCCATCTAGAATCTGCCCAAGAGATAGGACCAGAACCACTGCAATGCATTGCCTCCTCGTCCCCAATTCCTTCAGAGATTCAAGAAAGATGCCATGGTTGATGGTATCGAAGGACCCTGAGAGATCCAAAAGCACCAGCAGGGTTGCACTTCCCCTGTCCATACTCAAGCGGAGATAATCTACTAAGGCGACCATAACAGTCTAGACTCCGTATCCCATCCTGAAGCCAATTTGAAATGGGTCTAGATAATCTGTTTCATCCAAGACCACGTGGAGTTGAAGAGCAAGAGCTTTCTCAATCACCTTGTTTAGAAATGGAAGATGGGAGACCGGTCTGTATTTGTTCATGTCCAAGGGATTTAGGGAGGGCTTTTTCAGAAGCGGCTGTACCACCGCTTCATTTATGGAAGATGGAAAATAGCCCTCCCTCAGAGATGCATCTATGATATATCTCAGGTGAGTCCTAAGTGCATCTCCTCCTTGGATGACTAGCCATGAAGGGCATGGGTTGAGAGGGCAAGTTGTCTTCTTCACACTTCCAAGGAGCTTGTCCATATCTTCAGTACTCACCGATTTAAGTTGATCCAGGATGATCCCATTCACAGAGTCACTGGACACCTCACCTATAGCATCAGCAATAATGTCAGCATCCAAGTTGGCTCTGATCTGAGAGATTTTATTTGCAAAATGGTCATTTAAAGCATCACAGTGATCTGTGGAAGGCTCTAATAATGGGTTCTGGGGGGGAGTGCCTGAGTCAGGTCCCAGATTTCCCCCTCCTCCCCCCAGGACCCCAGAGAAAACTCCCCCCCCCCAAATAATGTTGTTTCCAATGCTATTGAAGCCTATGCTGTGTGGTGCTCTTTATTTGGCACAAAAATCTTCTCCAAATGGGGCATCAGAAGGGAGGGCCTCTCCTCTGCCCCACTTTCCAGGATGGAGGGGGCTCCTCAAAGCCCTTTTTATCTTTGGACCCCCCTCCATGGTCATGCCTCTCTCCAATGGTCCCCCTTCCCTCTCTTCTCATGATAACCCCCAAGTACCAGGGCCCCAAGGAATCCCCCGAGGAGGGGGCAGGGAAAGAAAGAGGGAGAGGAGACCTGGCAGGCCCCCTGCGTTTTGGTTGGGGGGAGAAGAGGGGATTCATTCTTCTTATAATCCCCAAGCCCCCCCAGAAGACATTCCAGCCATTCCTCTGAACAAACAACGGTTTCCCCCCATTTCCATCCTTCCTTCCCTCAGAACAGAGTGTGAGGGCATCAATGGCTTTAGGGCTGAGACTGTGCATGCGCACATACATCCAAAGACCCCTTCTGATCAGGCGCAGGGATCACCAGGGCTTTACTGCTCCTGCTGTTTATTCCATTGGCGGCCTTTGAGGGAAGGGAAGGAGTGTGCCGGGGGTTCAGCAACCTCCCCTTCCTTCTTTATTTTGAGGACACTTCGAAGAGGCCACAATGGAGCCCAGGAAAGGCAAGAAAGGAAGGCTCTGCATTGGAAATAAAGTCTATGTATACTGTATGTATGTAGATATAATATACACACACACACACAAATCCAAACACACATATATACATATATATAAATGTATGTGTGTTTGCCTCTGCTGTTCTTATAGCTGGGAATGGAGATGATGGCTCAGGAGAGAAGAAAGGGTAAATTTTGGGCAAATGCAGAACTTCTGTACACCAATGAGTCCAGTCTGTTGAAACAACAAAGAATTTTATTGAGAACACATAGTCAGAAATTCAGCGTTTACGTCAGAACTGCCCACTCCAATCCAAACAATACATTAAAACCCCCAAACCTAAAACTCCACCCTCTTAAAACCTAGCCCCCACCTTCAATTCCGACAGTCTATGTCCCACAGGTAACAAGCCCCCCTTTGCCATTCCCAGAAACTAGCCACCTTCCTGTTAATATCAGCCTCCACTTTCTTCGGCCAACATCCCACAAATTCCAAACGCTATCATTCCCAAAACTATTCTAACCAACTGCAACAAATCCCAGCCCCCCATTTAGCTAACTTTTACCACGAACCACAATCCCCAGCCAAAGTTACAACCCAAAACAATTATCTATCCTATTAGCAATTAAAACCTAAATCTAACAAAATACAATTTTAAAACATAAACAGACATATGGACAGAAAAACAAAATCACAAGGGCCTTTTCTTAGCACCGTAGGATTGTAAATATATTTTTTGTATTCCGTATTGACAAAAATAATGTTAGTTCACTGCTGGCATTTTTATGGCTTCTGTCTAGTGTGGACTCTTTGATGTATCACTTGGTGTGACTTTGAAGTAAAACATTTCTCACAATGCTGGCATTTGTATGGCTTCTCTCTTGTGTGGACTCTCTGATGTCTCACTAGGACTGACGTCTGAGAAAAACATTTGCCACAATGCTGGCATTTGTATGGCTTCTCTCCTGTATGGACTCTCTGATGTTTCACAAGGTTCGACCTCTGAGAATAACAGTTCCCACAATGCTGGCATTTGTATGGCTTCTCTCCTGTGTGGATTCTCTTGTGTGTTACTAGGTGTGACTGCCGAGAAAAACCTTTCCCACAATGCTGGCATCTGTATGGGTTCTCTCCTGTGTGGACTCTCTGATGTCTCACTAGGATTGACTTCAAATAAAAACATCTCCCACAATGCTGGCATTTGTGTGGCTTCTCTCCTGTGTGGACTCTCTGATGTCTCACTAGGATTGACTTCATATAAAAACACTTCCCACAATGTTGGCATTTGTATGGCTTCTCTCCTGTGTGGACTCTCTGATGTGCCACTAGGACTGACTTGTAAGCAAAAATTTTCCCACAATGCTGACATTTATGTGACTTCTTTCTTGTGTGGACTCTTTCATGACTGACAAGTGATTCTGTAAACAAGGAAAATGACAGACAAGACAATCTCAGCGTTAAGAGAGGAAGATGTTACCCCAAGATTTAGCCCCATGTTCATCCCTCACTATTTCAGATTAGATTAATAAAGTTGGTGTGCGTGACCCAAGCATGACCCTCTTCTGGATGCCTCCAAATTGATATAATGATTGTATCCTTACTCATAGGAGCTAGCAAAGAAGAGATTGAGGGAACTTTCATGAGGAAATCAGTGGAATGAGAGAGTCAGGCAGTTGAAAAACATTCCATTTAATATATGTAAAAATATTTTGATTAAAAAGTGGCATCATATCCTGTGAGACTGCCAGAGAATACAGAGCCAGAGCCCAAGGCATGATGCAAGCTAACTGCAGAGGACGCTTCATGCTGTTTGGTGCAAGGAGATGACTCACAACCAATACACTATACAGCTCACATGCAGATTGGTGTGGATTGGACTGGAGTTGAGTGTACAAGAGATGGTGAAGTTGATGGAAGCCAAAGAGGAGAGCTTGCAAATATTTGTTGTATTATTTTGCAACTCAAGATAGAGAACCTCCAAGGATTTCAAGGAAATAAATTGCGTTTGTGTCTTATTTTTAAGTGAAAAGTGGCCAATGCATTGTCAGTATCTACAGCTGGATATTTGCTTCCGTACTCTGCTATGTTATTGTTGAGCTGCATTTCGGAGTGTCACCCTCAGATTGCGCTCTATATTGTCTTGGGAACGTGATTGGAATTCAGAGCCATGAAGGACGAAGAGCCAATGTGCTAATCCTTTTTGTCTGAGATATTTCCACCAAGCACCCATTGCATTCAATTTGGTTTCAAACCATTCTCTCCCCCAGAAATCTTTCTAAAGCGATTTAAACCTTTTTGAACGCTCGGTTTCTGACTACAAGAAAAAAATCACAGTACAAATATCTGCCCTGACTGGCTGTTCTTTGACGTCAGTCCAATTACAGACACACAGTCTGTCGCTTTACATTGCTAAACACCTCACTACACTCACCAGCCCCACTTGCCATTGGAGTTACTGACTTCTCCCCCCATTCTGGACCCTCAGCAACTGGAATCAAGATCCATCTAGGTAAAGTTTTACCATTAGCAAAGCCTCACACTAATCACAACTCCCACCTTTGTTACCTAGTTCTTTGGTGTGTGTGTGAACACCTATATCTGTATATGCGTGTGTATGCATGTATTGTGCTTTTCCCCTAAATAAAACATAAAAGTCTATTTCAAATGCCTTTGGAGTTCTCTGTGCTTCCAGGCCTGGTATAGTTGGGCTGAATCCCAAGATCGCTCTTGCCCCAACCAAACTATATCCCTCCTTTCAGCTAAGTACCAAATTCCCCTAAAAGCACAGCACTTACGGGTGTCCTCCCCAGACTCCAGATTTTAGATAACAAAGGGCCTCTGGAATCAACCATGGAGCTAAGCAAACTCAGGTTGGACAAAACATTAGAGAAAAATGAATTTTTCTGTCTGCTTTCAGCTAAGTAACAAATTCCCTTAAAATCATAGCACTTGTTGATGTCTTCCCCAGACTCCAGCATTTTGGGTAACAAAGGGCCTCTTTGTTCCATCAACCATGGAGCTAAGCAAACTCAGGTAGGAAAAGAAACATTAGAGAAAAAGCAGGTTTTGTGTCTCCCGTTCCTCCCTTCATAGGTTTTACTCATAATTGCTTAATGGAACCCCTAAATATGTCTGAAAACAAAGATTTTAGCCGATTCTCAGAGGTTCTCTCAAACCAGTTCTTAAAATCTGTCAGGTTCATGGCTGCCTCCCAATCCCCAAGGCCCCTCTCTTTTGGTGTCTCTCCAATAGTGCCTCACTAAATTACAAATTCAAATATTCTACAGGATGTTGCTATCACAATTAAACTACGTTTGAAAGGCATATAGGACTCCAGGCCTCACTTGGAATAATTCTGTGTCCGGTTCTGGACCCACAATTCAGAAAGGATGCTGACAATTGGAACATACTCAGAGGAGAGCAACCAAAGTGGTGAAGGATTTGGAAACCACCAAGCTCTATGAGGAGTGGCTTAAGAAGCTGGGAATTTTTCCTGGAGAAAAGAAGGTTAAGGGTGGATATGATATCCATGTTTAAATATTGGAAAGAGTCATATTGATGATGGAGCAAGCATGCTTTCTGCTGCTACAGAAAAAAAGAGACACCACAATGGATGCAAACCATAGGGAAAGAGGTTCCACCTAAACATTAGGAGGAACTCTGGGACAGTAAGAGCTCTTCCACAGTGGAATATACTCTCTTAGAGTTTGATGGAGTCCTCTTCTTTGCAGGTCTTTAAACAGAGGCTTGGAATGTGTATTTCTGCATGGCAGAAGGGGGTTGAACTGAATGGCCCTTGTGGTCTATTTCAACACTATGATTCTGTAATTCTAGTGGAATCATAGCACCATGATAAATAAGCACAAAAGGGACCTCAGTCTTCATAGAAAAGACAATAGATTCCAGTTCCTTACCCACAGAGGCCACATTCTCATGATTCTCCATCATCACATAACTGTACATCAGTCTCTGCTTCTTCGTCAACAGTTTCCATTCGTCCTCAGAGAAATAGACTGCCACATCCGCAAAGGTCACCTGCAACAGAAAATAGACCTCATCCAGAGAGTGTCTAAGCAAAAGGGGAGGGAAGCACATGGTGCCTCCAAATATTATTCCATAACTTCAGAATTCAGTCCAGGAAATAAACTTTAAATTCTGTTAGCAAGAAAAAAGTTACTGTTTTTGAGATCAGTTTGTCTCGAATCCTTTCAATATAATAAAAAATATAATTTAGGCCATGGCTAGGATATGGAGGATGGATTAGGATACTGACTATCCCAAAATATATATACATTTAGCCACCAAAGAATTATGGTGCATTTAGCCATTTCTTGCCAAATTTTAGAGGCAAATCTCATTTTTTAAAAAAAGTTCTGGGGAGCACTCTGGACTTGAGGGCCACTGGGCCCACCCCCAAATTTGGATCCAGAGATGTTCTCCCATATCCCCCAACATTTCACAGACTGGAAAAGCAAGACACATGTGGACAAGCAACACCAGAAGGTGGTGAAGATGGCCAAAGTTGTTTATGAGGAAGATCACACAAGGAAGGGCACAACAGTTTGCTTTTGCTTCAGCCTCCTGGGAAGGGCAATATCCTGCCTCTTTCTTTCTTCTCCTCTCCCCACTTTTGAATTGATGGGGTGCAAACTGAATGGCACTCAGGAACTGAAGCAAGCTGAGAAGGGGGAAAGTGAGAAGAGGAGGAGGGAGCAACTGGGTCATTTTAAAAGCCTCTGAAAAAGTGAGGAGACAGAGGATTAACCAGGACTATCTCTGGTAAATTGGGAGAGTATCTTCTCCGCTTGCTTTCATGAACTGGCCCAGCAGTGACACAGATGAAACTAATAGTCAAGAACCTCAACTCACCAGAGAGTTCTTGTACCTCTGCATCCTCTTTCTCTTGGAGCCCAACTCCCTCCTCTTGGCCTCTGTGTCGGCCATCAGGTGGGCAGGGGTCCTGGTGGTCTTGCCCTTGGGTCACTTCCAGCAAAAGGTGCCCCAAAGCTGTGTCCAAGGGGGCTGAGATGAAGTTCCTGAGAAAATAGAACAGAGATTCAAAAAAGGACGTAAATTGAATCTCCTATAAAGAATCAATGCAAATAGATAGAACTGGTTATAGAATAAAGACACGAGAAGATCCTAATTATCAGGGTTATGATCTTTCATGGTTCTTTTACAGACAATTAAGCGAGCTCCTCCTAATGGATAAAAACAATCCGGTATTTGCAAATCAGACTCTGATCTACAACAGGAAATAATGTTGAATAAAGATGCCTTGTTAGCAAGACTTTATAATTGTATTGTTGAAATCTGTACATAAGAGGACGTTATTAAAGAAAATGTGATCAGATGGTCTCAAAACTTTGGTTTTGCAATTGAATTAGACCATTGGGAGTACACTTGGAAAAAAAGATTGAACTATACTTGCAGCCAAAACATCAAAGAGAGTAATTATAAAACATTGTTGATGGTATTTAACACCAGAGAGAATAAGCAAGATGTATAAGAATTGCAGTAATTTGTGTTGGAAATGTGAAAAGGAGCAGGGCTCAATCTATCAAATGTGGTGGACTTGTGGGAAAGAGATACAACTTTGGAAGTTGATTTAATTTGAAATTAAGAAAGTTGTAACTATATCTTTTAAATTATCACCTGAAATTGTTTGCTTAATATAACAGAACAATCCATAGGGGAAAAAAAACATGGTTTAATATTATTTTATATGTTGTCATCTGCAAGAATAGTATTTGCTCAGAGATGGAAAACTAAAGAAATACCTTCAAAAGAAGATTGGATATTTAAGCTTCTGGACATGATGGAAATGGACAAACTCTCAAGAGGAATTAGAAACGAACCATAAAATGTATATAAAGGAGACTGGAATAATATAATTGAATATCTCCAGAAGCATGGAGGGAAAATGCTACTTTAGGGATAGAACTAATTTAAGTTGAAGTGTTTTAATTTATTCAAATAAATATAGCAGCTGTAAAACAGAAGTATGTTGGGAGGTTAAAAGCCCAATGATGTTTAGTTTAATCCAATTAGAGCGATTTTGTATAAACTGTTTTACAATTTAAATGAGGACTGAATGAGAAAATAAATGATTTGTAAGGATAAGTAGAACAATATATATTTGCTTTTTACTTATTAACAGATAATTCAAATTTGAATGGGATAGAAATAAAAGTTAGTCTCGTAGTTTGGAAGCAGCGGATGGTAAATGTGAGTAATAGGTTTGTCTTTAAACCTCAGTGCTATGGAATCCTGGGATTTTACCTTTGGACACTTAGCCTTCTCTGCCAGAGGGCTCTGGTGCCACAACGAACTACAAATCCCAGGATTCCACAGGATGGAGCCAGGAGAGTTAAAGCGGTTTCGAACTGGATTATTTCTGCAGTGCAGATATAGCCTGAGTTGGTTGTAAAAGGGCAGAAGCACCCAAGTCTTGTTTTTACCTTCCTAATAATGGCTTTCCTTTAAAAGAAAGAAGCAGTCTGCTTTTCTGTCTAATCCTTATTTTTGTTGTTCTTGTTTGTTTCTAGGTTTATTTGGTCGTAATATGAGTTATTCTGTTCTGCCTCCTTCCTTCTTCCCTGAAAAATCTCTTAATAAGGAAACTGGGGAGACTTTTAAATCCTCACAAAGGAGCCACTTTTGGCCTTTTTGGGGGACTAGCCTCCTCTTAAGAGCCAAAGCCCAATGTTTGTGAAGAATAAGGATAAGGCTTGTATTAAAACTATCCTCCCATTTCTGATCCCTTTTGAAGCCCTTGTTCCCCAGAAGGAGCAGAGCTGTGTAATAAGAAAACCCTCTAAGAAAAGAGGCACAAAAGACACACAAAGATACATACAGTGGTACCCCGGGATACGAAATGACCGCGTTACGAAATTTCCGGGATACGAAAAATTTAGATTGGAAAAAACTGTTCCGGGTTACGATATTTTTTTCGGGTTACGAAAATTATTTCGGCGCGAAAATCAAATGCGAAGCGCGGCTAGCGGCTGCAAAGCCGCTAGCCGCGCTTCGCAAAAGCCTTTTCGGGTTGCGAAATGTATCGGGTTACGAACGCGGCGGCGGAACGAATTAATTTTGTAACCCGAGGTACCACTGTACTTCCTTCCTTTTGGCCCAAGGAGCCTGGCCTGCTTCTCTCTCTGGAGCCTCAAGAGAGAAAGAGAGGCCTCTGTTCAATTGAGGCATCAGAGAAGGTTCTGGAACATTATTCCCCACAGTCACAAGCAGCACAAAATGGCCGCCAGAAAACAAAATGGCTGCCTCTGTCTCAATGCTTGGCAGTTGGCAGTTTGGAGCCTTCAGGGAACCCAAAATGGAGGTTGAAAGGGCCCCAAATTCAGAAGGTCCTCAAACAGTATTTCCAAACCTTAGCAACACCTAAAATGCCAAACCAATAGAACATTCCCAGAGTTGCATAGCACTGAGCCATGGCCATGACAGTGGTGCAGAACAAGAATGCCCAGCGATGGTGGCATTAATGATGATTAAGGTTTGATGGCAGCTCCATCCCTCCCCCCCC
>JACSCI010000997.1:0-21590 GCA_016801065.1 Sceloporus tristichus
CTTGGGTTTTTAGATGGCTTTAGGGTATGACTTTCGGGGGGGGGGGGAATAAGATGAATGCAAAAAGTCTGAAGATGGAAGTGCATTTACTATCCTTCCTTTCATCACCAGTGAGGAGTTGTGAGATCTTGTCTGTTGATTTCCATGTAGGCTTTCATGAAAGCTCTGAGCATTCTTAGTTTGGCCCATCTAAATTCCAGTAGACGTTAGTACCGTACTTTGCATTACTCAATATTCTTAATTGACCAACTTTGTCACAACTGCTTTCATCTCCTCTTTAGTACCCAAGATTGTTGGAGGCAAATAGCTTACACATTGTAAACCGCTTAGGGAGTGCTTAAGTGCACTGATAAGCGGCATAGAAATGTACTTGCTGTTGCTGTTTTACTTTGAGGCTGTGGGAGCAGGAGTAGCACTGCTAGTCTTTTACAGCAAAAATACAAAGAGCAACTTTGTGACACTTCACAATACAAACAGGTTTTATTTGCAATAAGCTGTCTGAAGTGGGCTGAAATCCACAAAGTTTATTTCAAATAAACTCTTTAAGGTGCCATAAGTCTCTTTATTACAGTTTTTACTCTCAGTAGTGTAAGTTATTTCATGGAGCCCAAATAGACGACTCGTTGAATTCTTAGATATTGTTTGACACTTTTACTGTCTTCAGTAGACAGACAAGGATGCAGGACACTTTTATGTTTTTTCCTGCATAATGGAGAAACTTATAGAAGTATTGCACACAATTTTTAGTTTTGCACTGGAGGTTGATCAGTCTTCTTTACATCACCAGGTGGTCGTGGCCGAGGCCGAGGCTACCGTGGACGTGGAAGAGGAGGAATGAGAGGACGAGGCATGGGCAGAGGCAGCCGTGGTAGGGGAAGAGGAGATCACCCTGATGATGATGATGATGAAATGTATGAAGATGAAATGGAGGTTAGTTTGAAAGACATGAGCTTTTGGAAGTTGGCCAGCTCCTAATTGTGATTGCCAGTGCTGAGTCTTTTTCTCTTTTCTGGCTAACAGTACTGTGAAGGAGAAGAGCCCATGGGTGATGAAGAATATGATGACTACTCTAAAGAATTGAACCAGTATCGCAGAAGCAAGGAAAACAGAGGGAGAGGTATGTGGATCTGGGCTCTGCCAGGCTAAGGCTCTTGTCATCTGGAAAAGCCACTGCCAAGCAAGCTGGAGGGAGGGCTGAGCAATAGCCCATTAACATTTTCTGCTTCTAGGTCTTTATGCATGGCCTTTGTTGGGCTGAAGAACTTGGTGGCCTATGTTTACTTGAAGAGACTTTATACCTCTACGCTTCATTGACAAAAATATTCTCATTTCAGGTTTTGGTCGTGGCCGAGGTCGTTCCAGGGGGCGAGGAGGCAAAGGGATGGGCCGGGGAAGAGGTCACCGTGGCAGAGGCATGGGCAAAGGAGGAATGAATGATGACGATGATTACTATGATGACGACATGGTGAGTGACAAAGCCCCTTCACCAAGATCCTTTAGTCTTATAAACCTGGCTCAGTAGGCACAGAATGGAAAGGGGGAGACATAGATGCTTCATTTGCCTTTTTTCTTCTTTGAGATTGAGGAAGGGCTGATAGATTACTAGTTTGACAAGACAGAGAAGCAACTGGTAGGTGTCTTGTCTGACCCATGAGGAATTATGTATTCATTTTTTCATGAGATTGCATTATCCCTGAAGACTCATGTTTGCATTCTAGGGTTGCTAACAGAGCAGACCCTGTCTTTGAAAGCGCAGGTACCATGAAGTACCTTTCACATGCTGCTTAGGATGTGTGTGCTATCTGCAGTTTTTGGACAGAGGCAAGTCACAATTGTAAAGACTTATAACATCATGTTTTGATCCTTGTCATACCTTTATCAGATCTGATACTAAGATTATTTAGAAAGTTTGCTTAGCACAGTACACAGCAGCTACCAACTATGACCAGTCAGAGGGATTACATCTCACTAGTTGTAAAATAACTGGATTGATTCCCGGTCTATTTCTGGGCTTACTTCAAGGGTATTGATCTTAACCATAAAATCCCTAAACAACAAAAGACAAAACAGCCAGCCTATCCCAAGCGACCTGCCCAGCTGCTTCATAGGCCCTGGAGTGGGTCTCCCTGCTGTCTTAGGTGAGGAAGGTGGTATCTGCCATTAGTTGCTCCAGCTTTGGAATTTAGGTCTCAGGAGGCAGGATGAAGAGCTTTTTCAGTGTTTTCCATTGTTACTAGTATGTTTATTATTGCCATGGCCTCCAACTTGTGCTGTTTCATTGTATTTTTATGGATTGTTTTACTTTTAAAAATTGTAAACTGCTTTGGGATGGTTTGACTGAAAAGTAACATATGAATACCACAGATGAATGTTGTGATTCATTTAGGATGGAGGCGGTGGGAATTACAGGCGGAACGACCATGATAAATCTCACCAACAATCAGATAAGAAAGGAAAAGTGATCTGCAAGTATTTTGTGGAGGGCAGATGCACCTGGGTAAGTGTTCAGTACTAATTTTCATATGGCTAGATGTGTAAAATTTCTGGAATTTTGAAACATGCACCTTTTTTGCAGAGGAGACCAAAACTTTTGAGAAATACTTGCTTTCATGTCAGATCAAAACAGACGTTGCTGCTTCAGCAACATAAAATGTTTCATGCATAAACTAGCATATAAAATTTTATTGTTTGTCGTATTTATGAAATGTCAAAATAGAGAAATCCTTAGATTTGTAGAAGCAAAACAATGGCTGTCTCTTGTCCTGCAGAGAAAACTGCAAGCTTTTCTCTTCGCTACCTAAGCACATGTATAATGTTTTTTTCCCTGAAAAGTGGAAAAAATGAAAACATAAACTGTGTAAATTTTGTCATAAAACAAAAATGAAAGTTTGTCCTTGAAATGTGGGAGGATGTTAGATTGTTCTGAGGCCTTCACATTTCCACATACAGCCATTGAAACACACACTGAAGTTGTGAGTTTTAATCTCAATGCAGAAATTGACATGGGGCATATCTACATTTACCAGAATACTCCAGGCTGCTGCCAGACTATTCTTGTCCCAAATTCCACCTGAACCCCTGCCTTACCTGCTGCTGGTTTTGAGCAAGCTCCAGGCAGCTGCTTTCCCACATGGTTCCTACGAACTGGCCTGTGCTGCCACTGCAAGCGTGAATTCGTCTGAGGTCAGAACAAGGTGCCCAGCAGGGCAGGGATGCCTGCAGGTTTGCTGAAGATCTAGTTGGAATCCTGCCCTCTGGTGCAGTTGTGGACAGCAAGATGTAGGGACCATCACTTCTGTTTCTCCTCTAACTTCAGTGGAAATGTTTACACTGATACCACTTCATTTGCAGTCATAACATTATGCTGCTACTGGGATAGGTGCAAACGTGCATGAGCTTAGGATTTCAGATAAGCTCTCCTTTTCTCCTGTCATAGCTCCACACTCTGTCCATTTTTGCTACTTATATCAGTTGTATAATATGGGTGTCGTAGTTGCACTAGCACTAGCATGACATGTTTTCTTGGGCTCTCCTGGCATGAGGGGCCTTAGCTGTGACCCTGTCGTTGGCCCTTGGAGGCATTGCTAGAGAACAGAGCGGCACTGTGAGATACTCTTCTGGTGGCAATAATTTCCAGAGCAGCCATTATTTCAGATGGGTGGGAGTATTGCTTTTTCTTTGTGGGAAATGTTGATTCATCAGAGGGTGAGCTGTTGAATTGTTCTTTGTGTGGTGTTGAACTGTTAAAAAAATGCCTTGCATGATGTTCTGTTGGCTAACCAAGTGGTCCTTTCTGCATTTTTCTTCACAGGGGGAACACTGCAACTTCAGCCATGATATTGAGCTACCAAAGAAGCGGGAATTGTGCAAGTTTTACATTACAGGCTACTGTGCCAGAGCTGAGAATTGTCCTTACATGCATGATATCCTTTCTGGTTCCTTCTTTGCAGGGCTTGGCTCTTAAGTCCAGCATTTGTAGAGGAAGGCGGGGGGGGGGGAATCTGTGCTCTTGGTGTGCCTTTCATCACTTGCAAAAACCAAATAGCCTGTTTTCATCTAAAAATTTTGAGCAGGATATCTAACTGTAGAAATCAGCAAGGGTTTCCTGGATGTAACTTATAGCCTCTAATTGCAGATGGCGTGTTGGGATATCTCTTACTGAAATATAGCTCTGACCAGGCCCTAAGTTGAGAAGGAGGAAGGATGTACCACAAACAGAAAGTTGCTCTTGTATTCTATTTTATACTTTTTGTTCTTGGTATGATTTGCTTTCCTTAATGCCTGGCACAGGACTTCCCTTGTAAGCTGTTCCATACAACTGGGAATTGCATCAATGGTGATGACTGTATGTTTTCCCATGAGCCACTCACAGATGAGACACGGGAGCTGCTGGATAAGGTAAGGGGAATGAGGGTGCTGCTGCTACTCCCACCATCAAAATGTGTTTGTTTTTTTGTTTCTGGCAGAGACTGGCCTTAGCCAGCATGCCCATCAACAGGCACAGATGCTCCAGAATCTGTGCAAAGTGTGGGAATGAGGGGTAGGTGGAATTGGTACTATTGAGATGCATCTCTGTTTCTCACTCATTATAAGTGTTTTTGTTATGATCATTGTTCAGATGTTGGCAGATGATGCTGAAGCAGGAGCAGAAGATGAGAAGGAAGTGGAGGAGCTCAAGAAACAGGGCATCAACCCTTTACCCAAACCCCCTCCTGGGGTGGGACTTCTTCCCACTCCCCCTCGACCACCAGGACCACCAGCTCCGACATCTCCCAATGGCCGTCAGATTCCCAGTGGCCCACCTGCTCCTCCACCCCCGCCTCCACCTCTTCCGCCCCCAGGGCCCCCACAGATGCCACCTCCACCCCAGGAGCCCCTCTCACCTCAACAGCTGCAGCAGCAGCAGGACATGTATAAGAAGATCCCATCGCTCTTTGAGATTGTTGTGAGGCCCACAGGGCAACTGGCAGAGAAACTGGGTGTGAGGTATGTACCACCATCCTGTGAGAGTAGGGCTGCAGGAGGCCAGTTTTTTGTTTTGTAGGGGAGATGATATCTGCAATTGAGGTGAAACAGATTATCAAATTCATGTCCCTAGCAAAGGGTGATTTTGGTTCAGGCTTTAAAATCCCCGCCCCCTCACCTGGCCATAGATTTTCTGAGTTGTGCTCCTTTTTGACTTCCTGATATACAGCAGAAAGTTATGTGCAGAAGATCAGCCTGTCTTGCTTCTCCCTGGTGGTGAAAAGGACAGAAAGGTCCCACTTCTTGAGTAGAGTAGCTATATAATGCTGCTCCAGAGGGGATTCCCTGACACTTGTTGCATTGTTTCTTTTCCCTATAGGCATCCAGGTCCATCTCCACCTCGGTTTTCTGGACCTGGACATCCAGAAATGCTTTCTGACATGCCTCCAGACATACTTCCTGACATGCTTCCGGACATGTGTCCAGACATGCCAATGGGTCCAGGGATTAACCCTGGCCCTCCTATGGGCCCTGGGCCCCCAATGATTCCCTTTGGTCCTGAGGAGATGCCGCCTGGTCCACCAGCACCAGACTTCTATGACAACTTCTACCAGCATCCAGAAGGCTTGGAAATGGATCCTGGCCTGATGCGTAGTCCAGGCAAGTATCTGTTTTGAGTGGAAATGGTAAAGATGTTTGCCTGCTTTGAATGGAACATGTCATTACTTCCAGGAAGGGCTGGCTGGCTGGCTATCCTAGCAGTTTTGGCAGGCTGTGCTAACATGCAACTGACTTGAGAAACCTACTTCTCGTGGAGGCTCTCCCTTGGTGCTTTGGTTAACTCCAATGTTCTCACTGTCTCTTTCCTTGCTCTTTTTTCCATGCCAGAGGGTTATGGGAACTTTGAGGAGATGCCTGAATTGCAAGGAGAGAATATCTTCCCTGACCCAACCCTTGAACCTGATTCTTTTGGTGAAGAAGGAGGGGTCTCAAGACTGCAGAAACCTTCCACCAATGTACCTGACTTCCTCCCATCCACCCAGAAGGCCCTGTATATGCGTATCCACCACAAGCAGCAGGAAGAAGAGGAAAGAGCTCGTCGGCAGGGAGATGGTTGCAAGCAGGAACGTGACCATGAAGAAGGCAAGTGTTTGGATGTTGCCATATTCCCCATGGGCTTGTATCACTACCCACCCACTTTGGACTAGGCAGTTTTCCTACTTTCTAGTGGTCAGAAGTGCTCTTGCCATTAAGCCTGTTTGTCCGTCCATCCATCCTTCCTTCCTTCCTTCCTTCTTTCCTTCCATCTATCCATCCATCTTGAGGTGCTTTCAGACATTTCTGCCTGTGCCTGGGAGTATTGTGGTTTTCTTCTGTTCCAGCTGGGGAGAAGGAAATAAGCCTTCACCTCCATGGAGGGCACATCAGCTGTTATTCATGCTTGGTACAGTTCCTATCAAGGCCACAAACCTGTGTTAGAAGTAGTTCAAGCTGTAGAGCTGGAGAGATCATTCACATACCTGACTGATCCTGAATAATCATGCACATGCAAAAGTGGGGAGGAAGATTACCATTTCTCATCCCCAAATTCCGAAAGTTCCAATTAATTTGTAAGGCACATCATCATCAATCATCATCATCGTTGTTGTTGTTGTTATTATTATTATTATTATTATTTGCATCGGAGAATCTTAAAATGAGGCAGCTCCTGAAGCTTTATTTGACTTTATGCCAACCCTCCTTACTTGTCTGATGATGGGGGGTTGGGTGGGAATAATTTCCTTTCTACATTTCTGGAGAGAGCAACACACACTCCATTTAAGTAAATAACTCCCTTGTGACCTGGCTATCTCAAATACTTCCTTGTTCTGCCTTGTTCTTGAATGTAGCAGAAGTGGTGTATGAGTGCTATGGGTTCATGGTTATGATCATTGCTCTTCCAGGTGATACTGGCAATTGGTATTCCAGTGATGAAGATGATGGTAGCATCAGCGTCAGCTCCATCCTGAAGACATTGCGGCAGCAAAGTTCCAGCAGGCCCCACGAAGACGCCACTGGTAACACCGGTCCAAGCTTGGGCAGAAGTGACCCTCGACTCCAAAAGGGTCAGCAATCGGGAAGTGGCCGGCCGGCTGACCCCCGTCTTCTGCGTGATCCCAGGCTTTCTCGAAACCTAGAGCCTTCAGCTCCATCTGGTACTGGAGATGCAGGGCCTACTGACCCAAGATTGGCTCGGCACATTCCTCCCTCTGCCCCAAAACCAGACCCATTGCATTCCAGCCCTACCACTACTGTTCAGAAACCTATTCCAGGTCCAGAAGAGGAAGAAGGAGAAAGGTCCCTCAGAGACAAGCCAGTCACAATCCCCCTAGAGCCATTACCCAATCATACCCTCAGGGACCCGCGCTGCCAGCTGCAGCAATTCAGCCACATCAAGAAAGATGTTGTCCTGCTTATGCCCAATTTTGCCCGCATGATCTTGTGGAGCCCCGAAGATCTCATCCCACTGCCTGTCCCCAAACAGGAGTTTGTCCCTGTCCCTCCTGCTCTCCAGTCCTTGCCTGCTCTTGACCCTCGTCTAAACCGGCCTCAGAGTGCCAGCCTTTCTGATCCCAGGCAACGTGGGGCATCAGCAGCTCCAGTGGAGCCCTCAGCCAGCTCCAGCCTCCCAGACTTTGAGTTGCTTTCCAGGATACTGAAGACAGTCAATGCAGCCGGTGGCAGTCCAGGCCAGAGCGAAAAGCCAAGTGATCCTCGGACGCGGAAGACGCCGTCTGATCCCAGGCTTCTCAAAGCATCTGAGCAGGCATCATCAGGAACCTCAAAGCCATCCGAAGCCGGTGCCCCGGCAGCCACTCCTGTTGCTAGCTCTGAGGCAGCTCCTGGCATAGCTCCCTATGACCCACGTCTGCTTACTGCTGGAGGGCTAAGCCGGGGCACCGGCCAGAGCAGTGTCCTCAGTGGGATCAGTCTCTATGACCCCCGGACTCCTGGCTCAGGTAGCAAGATGGCTGAGTCTGCTGGGGAGGGGAGTCCATCTGCCAAGGGACCTGATAACACCAGCAAAGGCAGCAGAGGGAAGGAGCCTTTGTTTGTGCGGCGGTCGGCCCTGGATCAGTTGGAAGCAGAAAAGCCTAGCACAGAAACTGCCACTGACAGATACAACAGCTACAATCGGCCACGACCCAAGACAGCGGCAGCCTCCTCTACTGCTGCCACTGCCACTGCCACCACGACTGCCTCAGACACTGCCCCGCAGCCTGGTGTCCACAACCTCCCTGTGCCACCCATCTATGGCATGGTGAAGCAGGCCTCCAAGTCCGGGGCGGGCAGCCCATTTGCAGGGAACAGCCCTGCCCAGGAGGGTAGTGAGCTTCAGGACGCAGGCTCCTTGAAGGACGTTTTTAAAGGCTTTGACCCAACCGCCTCCCCGTTCTGCCAGTAGTATTAAAAGACTTGCACATGCAGCCTTGTGTCCAAGAGAAGCCACAGTGTTTGTAACTGTTTTTTATTCCATTAATGCTCCCCTTCATAATATACCTTGTATATAGATTGTCTGGGTTTCACTCAGTCCTGTAGCGTGTAACTCCCAGCTACATTGTAAACAAGTAATCAGAGTATCTCAAGTAGTGTTAGCCGGTATTGTGTGATGCTCCAAGAGTTCCTCCTTGGACTTTTTTGAGCTCTGCCTAAAATCATTCAATGTCTTTAAATCTTTGAAAATCTGGGCCAGCTCATCCCACCTTTAGCCTTTTTTTTCTTTTGCACAGTGGGCTATGTCTGAACCCCACCTGCTTCTCCTTGCCAGGTATTACCTGTGACGATGGAGGAGAGACTGGTGGGGAATAAAATGACTGTTCCTACGTGTAGCTTAAAGGGATGAAGCTGTCAGCCATGCTGATCTGTAGAATATATATGTATCTTCATTTCTTAAACTGTAACAAAGTATGTGTATCATAGCCTTTTTTAAAAAAGCAAAAAAAGCAACAACAAATCTAGTGCAGTGAAAATTACCATGGAGAAGTAACCATGTTGGATTATTTTTGTAATTGTGTTGGATTTTGTTTTAAGTATCTGTCTTTTTTCTGCCATTTCCTTGAAGTTACTGGATTGTGACAAGATCCAGCTGGACTAGAACAGGGTGCTACACCTGATTGGTGTGTGGCCTCTTTGGGGGGGGGGGGGGCGGGGGGGGAACGGATGCGTTCTACCAAAACAAAGTTTGTAGTATTCAAATTAAATTATTAATATCCCTCAGATCTTACTTGTATGTCTTCTGCACTCTTCCTCTAAAAAAAGGCAAAGTCTGCCATTGCCCAAGTGCTGCCTGCATATTGTTATTCCCAATAAAAAGCAGGCAGTTCCACAGGCCTTTTATGGAAGTGGAATGAGGCACTTGAAGCATGCCAGTTGAGAGCATCCTAGTCAAGGAGGGCTCAGGATCTAGCATAGTTTTAAAAGTGGAACTATTGCTGATAACTCTTTCAGTGACTGTCAGAAGAGCAGCAGCTTAGGGGCCAGAAGCAAGTACCAGAGACCCTCTGTCTGCCCCTTCAATGAGTCCTTTAGGGGTTGTGTGCACATTATAACCAAGTCTTGGGCAGAACCTGATGGTTTGGCAAGGTCCCACCACACAGAGACAGAGAGACCTGCAAGGTACAGTTCTGGCCCTCAACTGCTACTATCCTGGAGCAGCCTCTTCGGGGAGGCATCCTGTTGTCTTTGTGTTAAAGACACACAGCAAGAAGGGCCCATTGCCTATTGGTGTGGTCCTTCCCACACTTGGCAGGCGATGCTTTTCTCATTCTCTTACCTCTTCTTCCGATTACTTGTGTTTTCAAGGCTCTCTAGGCAAGAGACTGCATTCACTCAACACCCCTGATGGTGTGAACAAAAGTATTCACAACTAAGGTGTTAAGGGAATTGCTTGGAAAGTGTGTCTTAAAAAAAAGCATGGGAAAACATGAGCTGCTACAGCTTGTCAGAACCAAGGCACTTAGCCCCTTCTGCACAAGGAGATTGTCGACTGGTTTTGGGGGTATAGAAAAGGACGATAAGTATTTGGAAAGGAGTACCAGGTCTTTCCCTCCACTTTGAGATTTCCTAGGCAGCCCCACGGTTGCTGAAGGAAGCATATGCTGCAGTTGGGTTCAGCTCCTCAAAAGCTGGAACAGGCAGGTCTGCCCTAGAGAATAGGCACCCGTCTATTAGTGGCAGGAGCTTTAAATATCTTGTATTCTTTGAGGTGGCTAGAGCTGGGGACTTCTCCAATAGTGAAGAAGGACTGCTTCTTGTTGGCTTTGGTAGAAGTAGGGGAACTCATCTGGCTTATCTCATTTGGAAAAGGTATTTAGAATCTGAAAACAGCTTCCGGAGAATGACTTGGTGTTGAGGTCGAGAGGGTAGGGATGAGGGTCGGTTCAGATGGGCACAATTCGTGCCTACTCTTAGCAGTGTTTGTTTTAAAAACAAGGTGTCAGAAAGACTTCATTGGTTTCCCCAATGCCAGGACCTTTGCAAGTTCTTCTGTTTCAGGCACACTTATTTCATGTAAATGTTTCTTTCTTGCCTCAAGAGTGTTAAATCCACAATATATGGCAAAAACTGTTTTTTAAGCACAGGAAGGAAGTGCAACCACAGTCTACTAACTACAAACATAAATCCAAGCCAAAATGACCAGCTGCCTCTTCTACAAACTGACAGAAGAGTTTGTAGAGTGTCACTGTTATGGCTCTGCATGCATACACATTGAAATCTGGGTACTCTAGTGCTGCAGCAGGGAAAAGATCTAGGACAGAACTCCTTGCAGCCCCTGAAAACTATTGTTCCCAGGGCTCTTTGGTGGAAGCTATGACTCTTAAACTGGTGTAAAGTTTGTGAGTGTAACTTTAACTAGAGAGTTTCTTTGTGAAATAACTGTCTTGTGAGCTTGGTTAGGTATAGATGCTCAGTGAAACTTGTATAATAAATCAGTTTTCTTTTCTTTCTTTTCTTTTTTGGTAAAACAGACAAATGTAAAATCCCTTCCGTAACCCATGGATTGCAAAAACTCAAACCTTTGCTAACTGTTGAAGCCTATTGTCTGCCAGAGCTTTATAAAAATGCTATAAAATGTAAATATTGACAAGGGGTTTGTATATATTGTACTGGTATTTTTACAGTGAATTTTTGGTTGCATGGCTCTGTTTACTTCCTTTTTTTTATCACACATTTGTCTTCCAACAATGTCATCCAGACTCAAGTCTCCTCTATCATTGTACTGCTGACATTAAACGATGCAGTGATTTTAAGGGCTGCTGTCTCTCTGCCTCTGGTGTGGAATCACTTCCGATGCTCCTTCTCTCTGGGAGAGAGGTGTCATTACAGTTTTCAGCCAAGGGATGTTTGGCAGAAGCAAGAGACTATGTTTGTGGGGTTGGAGATCTAGAGAATATGAATTTGGGTCCTGCTGTTAATGATGGAGAATACTTAAGAGAATTGAAACAGAGACGGAAGGTGACATTTCTTGAAAATGGTGGTGGCTGCAACACTCTTTTCTGGGGTGCTTTGCCATTCCTGCTGTTGCTGAATCCCTCCCAAGTGTCCAGTCTCTAGTTCTCTGCTGAGAGCTCATGCTGGCAAGCATTTAGCACATTTTTGGTATCCATGATGTGCACAATATGAGTGCTTCAGTCTGACTGGGGCCTGACAGAAACCTGGGAACATCCAGTAAGCAACGGGTGCAGGAGAAAGCCAGAAACAAAAGTGTAAGGGATGCTATCTCAGGAGGAGGAGACCACAACCCATATGTGTGAAACATACCTTTTAAGGTTTCTGGGATGAGCAATGCTTTAAACTAGGGGTGGATTGGGTAAGGATCACCTTGAAGGGCCACATGTCCTTCACAAAAACATGTTTGGCCCCCTACAGCCTCTAGAAGCCATTTGGGATCATTTAAAACCTCCAGGGCCACAAAAATGTCGCCACTTTGCCCACCCTTTTGTTAAATTGACACATAGTGACCAGAATCTGCTTCTGTTTCTTCTCCAGTAAAAAAAGATATGGAGCATAAGGGATGGCTATCTAAACATCCCCTGTTTCCTTTCCCATTCATCCTCTTTCCATCTGCCCAACGGAGCTGATGAGAATCCAGTTCTAGGTGGGATGGCTCTCCATGGCATGGTTGATAGTGATAGCAGTGGGGCAACCATAGTAGGCTGACAGGTGGGCTGTAGGGACTACAGGTAGCCTTCAGGTTCCTTGCTATTGCTCAAACTAAATCTTTCCCATTCTCTTCTGTTGGTTAATGTGGCCATTGCTACTGAGGTGAGCCAAGGGGTGGATCTCCAGTTGCCTTGCTGTACAGTTTGGGAGAGTCCATCAAGCATAGGACGGGGGACCTGAGTTACTTTATTTTATCCTCCATGTCCTTCCAAATTCGGCTGTGAGTAGGCACAAATGCCTAGGCATGACAGGATTTGGTTCACAAGACCCTGATCTCCCAAATTTGTGAGTTTGGCTGCCTTTTCTTTCAGGCAGTAGTGTGGCTGAGCCCAGAGGAGTTCAGGGGTGGAAGTGCTGTGTGGAAACACACTGCTGCTTTTGTAAGTCAGGCCTTGAAAGCGCCTTGTTGGACCCTTGCTGTGAGACACCACCTAACACCAAAGTGGTAAGGGGACTCATTCACTGCACATTTCCCTATGAAGATGGCCTAAGACCCCAGCCACCAAATCTCATTGAATGGTGGCCTTCAGTCAATGCACTAACATCTGACTTGCATCTTAGCCCAGCCAGCTTCTCTAAGTGAGTGATCAGGCTTGTCTGTTTCTTCTTCAAACACCCATTTCTTATTTGTCTGACTTCTGCATTGCCACCTAAAAGCTAAATAGGGTTGGAGTGAGTGACCTGCTCCTGCAGATTTGGGTGGGTGTCCTCTGACCACAACACAGAAGGTTGTTGCAGGACTAGATAGGAGGTTGTGCCTGCCCCTTCCCCAGGCCTTTTAAAGATCTGAGGCAGCTGGGTCTGCCTCTCTGATAGCACAATCTCATTACTTAATTGAACCAACGGAAGGTATGTGTTTGTGTGTGAATGTGAAAGAGAGAGAAAGAGAACTATAAATAGCCTTTGATCTGCTTATGGCAGGAAAAATGGGTCAGGAACGTAAGGAAGCTTTAGGGCCCGAGGCTGATTAGCAGAGGTCAGAGTCTTCCAGGTAATCTCTGCAGCTCCTCACGGAAATATGGGTCCACCCTGGACTTGAGCCGGAGGGAAAGTGTTGGCTGCCAGCACTTCCGCATTGTTAGAACGCACAACCGGCCCCTTCAGCTCCCTTTGATTCTCGCCAGTACTTGTGTTCTAGGTCTCAACGGATTTGTCCCTTACTTCGGGATTCTTGCAGTGGAAGCTGAGCAGGCTCCCTAAAAACCAAGCCCAAAAAATGGTTTGAATCTAAAATATGATTAGCATAAGTAAGTTGCCGTTCAAATAAATAAACGTGTCGCCATGGATTTTCAATCTGATATCAGTGTGGCACCTGGGGACCTACTTTGTGGCTCTTGAAGCCTCTGGATACTCTTCAAGCCCCCAAAATGCACACACACACAAATTTTGAAAGAAATTTGTGCAAAGGAACACTGAAGCTCACCAAACATAGCATTTTGGCTCTGCTTGAACTTCAAATCTCCTCACCCCCATCCTGTAAAAACCTGCCGAAACTGTCCTTATTTTAGCCAGTTCCTGGAATTGGAAATGATGCAATTTCAACAGCAGCAATGCAACCTGTGGACAAGATGCTCCCCTGCTGTTACACATACATACCGATCTATGTCTTGTCTTTTAAAGTCTCTTCTGCATGTTGCTTTCCAACAAAGCCTGTTGGTCTGTTATAGCTTCTGGAGTCACTTGTCTGCTGGCCTTTCCAGCAACTCCAATATAGTTTCTGGCTCTCATTCTTCACCAGAAGCGCTCAAACTGTGATTTTATGCCCACTGGTACTCCACAAACTTTATCCAGGCACCAGATGGACAGCTAAGAATAATTGGTACTTGGCTCTGCACTTGATCCCTTTCTCCCCATGAGCGCAGTCAAGACTGTTGTGGCGAGGAGGGATAGGCTGTAAAGAGAGTGAAACAAGGCCATGCCCTAACAGGACACTTGCGCTGTCTACTAATTTTCCCCTTTAGAAAAAATTATCAAATCAAGTGTTCATTCTCAGTGGCTTGGCTTAAGGCCTGTGATTATGGTACTGGTTTGGATTGTAAATAGGATGCTGATGCTAGAGGGTTTTCTCAGCTGAAGCATGGGTTATGTTGTATGGGCTTTTGACTTGTTAAACCAATGGAGTTTAACAAATGGTTGATGCAGAATGATGTAGTGGTTTAAATGCTGGACTAGAGTTCTGTGATTAGAATTCAGATTTCTACTCAACCATGAAAACCTACAGCGTGACTTTGGCAAGTCACACTCTCTCAGCCTTACAGGAACTCAGTGGTAATCCCCGTCTGAACAAATCCATACCCTCCAACTATCCAAGTTTTTCAGCTGCTTTTTAAAATGTCCCACTTTCTCTCTCCTCTTTCTTTCCTCTCGGTCCTCAGCTTACTTCAGTTTCTGCAAAGCAAGTTCAAAGTGCAAAAGTAGTTTGCACCACTTAACTCACCTGTGGGATAAGAAGAGGAAAGGTGTCATCTTGCTCTTCCCAGTAGACTTCGGCAAAGGCAAACTGCTGTAGCCTCTCCTAGTTTCTTTGTGCTCCTTCATTAATAACTTTTGCTATGTTGACCATACTCTGATGTTGCTTGGCTACACATGTCCTAGGTTTAATCTGTGAAATGTTAGAAGGTTGCAAATCTTGACACAAAAACCTGATGACAGATTCACTTTAGGGTTGTCTTAGGATGGGAATTAAGCTTGAAGGCATGCAACAACAAGGTCTATGGGACAGGGGAGAGTTAGGAAGGATTGAGAATCGCTGGTTTGTTCTCCAGGATGACTGTTCAGATCTCCTTCTAGCACTCAAAGAAGCTGAGCCAGATCCCAGGGCCAGTGAGAAATTGTGTTTTGAGTGTTGGAGAGCATAAGTACCAAATCACAACATTGTTTTGTGCTGCAAGGAAGTACCCTCTTTGGAAAGGAGGCTGAACTTGCAGATGAGTTCAGGCTGGGCTGGACTGGGTTGGGTTGGATGGAAGGGAAGGACTCTCGCTCTTTCTCCTTGGCCCTTCTGCGAGGGAGGGACAAGGCAGACTAAGCTGGGCTTTGGCTTTGCGTCACAGGCTGGCTCTGCTCCACCAGGGGCTTGTTGGGCTCAGTGTTCCCACAAGCTGCTTTGGTGTAGTGCCGGCAGGGAAGCCTCTGGACAACTGCAGGCAAGTTTGGTCCTTGGCGGAGGGAGGAATGGGAGAATGAAGTGTAGGATGGGGCACTTTCAAGAAAAGCATGTTCTTAGAACAAGGGGGCACTTGGAGATTTTGCAAGGTTTGGTTCAAGATAAACTTGGCTTATCTTGGCTGATGATGAATGAGGGTAGAAAATGGGCACAGGGACTGCTAGTACCAAACTCAATTCACAGTAGTCCCTTGTGATGAGGTTTCGCTGAAGGGGATGCGAAGGGGGCACTGCCAGCCATGGAGGATGTGGCAGAGTTATGTGAAATGGAAGGCTTCGTCTATAGTACATTCCTTAGGAAATGCAACCAGTGTTGTGCACAGAGCAAAATGAAAGGTAATGGCAAAAAAGGAGCAGAGAGTCCTGGTGTTCCTCTTACCGCCTTGCTCTGTGCATGTGTGTGTTTGTGTTTCTCTCCTTTGGTGTGTGTGGCGGTGCAACCATGTGTGCCTGCTTGTGTGTTATTTGTATGTGGGGTTTACCACAGGTATGTTGTAGGCATCATTTTCCACCTGTGTAAACCCACAGATGAACCTTGACCAGGTGCATACGCAGAAGTGTTTGTCCGGCACCCTTGGCAGTTCAGGGAATGTGTGTTGGGTTCCTAGTTTTGTGTAGCAGAAGTTTGCCTTGAGGCTCAGTCCCCATTGGAGACCATGACCTTCCTCTCCAGGCCTGGAATGGGAGTGACATTTGTGATAGAGCCAGCTTCCTTTCTGGAGGGTGGAAGATACGAGGAAGGAAGCGGCATATATATTAAAAAGGCTGAAAGTCAAAGGGTCACACGCACACACCCCTTTCGTGGCCACCTTGTCCTTCCTCTCTCTGATCCCACCACTGGGCTTGTTGGAGCGCATTATGCAACATGTCAGCATGAGGAGGGCCTCATCCAGACAACTTGGGGATTTGTCAGGGAGCAGCTATTCAGGGAACAAGAGCAGGAGAAGGGCAGAGGAAATGGGATAAGCCGCCTCTTACATAAGAGGAGCCCATCCTCTGCTCAGGGCTCCTACCCCTCCACTTCTTCCTCCAGCCAAGAAACAGCAGTTATGAGGAGGAAGGCTCTGGAGCCCTACCTGTCATGGATACTGGCAAATCTACCCATGATATTTGGCTGACTCCCAGCTGGCGTTGACTGGTGCGCCCTGTGCGATCTCCTACTGACCGATAGTTCTTCCGGTCAACCCATTTAAATTGTTAACATAGCGGTGCCAGCTGGGCACTTGTGTGCCCAGATGATTGGCAAAGGTGTGTACGTCAATAGAGCAGAGTTTGCTGTGGTCCAGCAAGGAGAGCAGGTGGCTTTTTTGCTTTGCTCTCCTTTGAAATGGGAGGTGGTTCTTACTGTGGCTTCCTTTCTGCTTGGTATCCCTCATTTGACAGAAGTTTGCAGGGGGTTCTGTCTGCTTTGTATCACTTTTGCATAGCTGATCCTACCTGTGAGGCTGCCTACAGAGGAAATGTCTTTGCAGTGTTCCCAGGAAGATCTTTCTTATAACCAACACTGGTCAGGGAATGTAAGGACCTGCACATTGGATAGTTTTGTCCTTTTCCAGTGTCTCATTCCTTAGTCCACTGTGCCCCCCTCTCCCCATGAAAATAGCAAACAAAAATGCGACATGCTGTGATTGGGAGGCCCAAGTGACAAGTCCGAGGCAGACGAGAGCAGTTTCTTACCATCTGGAAAGAAAGAAATGCCTTGTCCTATCTGAAAAATGATCAAATTGTTTTTTTATGCACATGGAGATGCCTTCTAATAACCCCAAATAGGTGCTACAAGGAAGTGATTCAATCTAGAGATTAACTGCAAGGTCAACATGCTGTTCCTCAGATTATGTAAGACTAGCATAACTCTTCCTTAAGAGAAATATGTTTATTTACAGTAAAAAATAAAATGAAAGCCAATTTAATTTTTAAATTATAGGTTTTATTTTTTAAAAAAAACCTTGGGAGAGTATTATTTCAATTGTCAAATGAGGCAGAGTGGGAAGGCGAAACGTACCCAATGTCTCCTCCTGAATGTGAAAGCAAAAGGCAAGGCTAGGGAGATCAGGGTGAAGGTGGTGGAATATTCTCCACCGATTGCGGGTGTTTGAACAATCAGTTGTCCCACAGTGAGTCCACTTGTGTCAGGGTTCAGTCTCATTTTTGCCCTGAGAAGAAGACTCCATCCTGATTCTGCCCAGGGGCCCACCTAATACCCCAAGGAGCAAGTAATCCCAGGGCATGTGTGGGGTGAGGAAGATCCCTCATTACAGGCAATTTATATGCAATCTTGGCAGGAAGTGGGCTGGAGTTTGGAAAGCGCAGGATGCAGCTCTAGACCCCTGGGGAATGTCCACATACCAGAAGGAGCAGAGGAGGAGTTCATGTTCTGACAGTTCTGCGCATAGGCATTGGGACTGGAAGCTCAGCAGAGGCCCGGTCTGGTGGGTGCTCTCCACTTCTAAATAATCTTATCTTTGGTTTCCTTTCCCAGGACAGCGTGGAATGCCCTTCAACAGTGACAGTTGAGCAAGGAAGGGCAACATCAGGCAAGTACACTTTCTTGGTGGACCAGAAAGGAGCAGTTGACGATCGTGAGAAGAGAATTTGCACACTTCTGGCAGTAGGTTTCTCCACCACTACCTTGAGCATAGCCGGTCCTGAGCAGAGGGGCATCCTGGGAGGAGATGCCGGCCAAGACGCCCATCTACCTGAAGACGTCGACTCCCAAGCGGGGCCGGAAGCTGCGCCTGCGGGATGTCCTGTCGAGCGACATGATCAGCCCGCCGCTGGGCGATTTCCGACACAGCGCCCACATTGGCCTAGACGGAGAGGATGACATGTTCGGAGAGCTCTCCTTCCTGCAGGGCAAGTATGACCTCCTGCCTCGCCTTGGACGCCACGGCAGTTCCTCTGGGATGGATGAGTCCTATGGCCGCTGTCCACCTGGCCCTGGTTACCGCACTCTGCTGAAGAGTGCTATCTCTATGCCTGTGTTCAGTGGGGCTCAGGGCCAGGATCAGGCCCCACCCAAGCCACCACGGCTACACCTTGAGGAGATGCCCAGCGGAGGGCAGCAGCGCTCCATGTCCATCAGCTGTGCAGAAGGTTGCTTCCACAGTGGAGCTGAGGGCCTCTCCTTCTCAGCCATGGCACCTTATGACCCGTTGTCCTCTTCCGTATCCTTTTCATCACCTCCACCTGAGGGTTGTTTTGTGGGAGGGGGCAATGGCAGCAGGGACCACCACACAGACAGTCAAGAGCAACCCTACTCCTGCGGGACATCCTTGTCTCACTCAGAATCCCTGCTCCATCTTGACCTTGACCTGGGTCCTTCCATTTTGGATGACGTTCTGCGTATCATGGAGGAGTACCGACAGCCTGCCCCTAAAGCCCTGTAGCTTGCCTGTGCATCCTATCTGCCAACCCCATAGGTGGAAGGGGGCTGATCTGGGGGCAGTTCCAAAGAAAACTGGCTGTGTTGGTTGAGGAAAGGTCTCCAAGCAGCCCCCAGAGAGAAGTGATGGGTGTGGGGACCGCTCTCCACCCCACACCAGCCTGGAATGGAAGTGGGCCCTGATACCCTCACAGGCCTTTGCTGGACAGAGCTCATGTTGGAGATCATGTGCTGTTGCTTCCTGAGAGAAGAGGCTCCTCTGATGTGCACTTGTACCCATGGCCACGTCAGACATGCTCCAATGCCAGTTTCAGAAAAGACAAGGAGTTCGGTGGCTGGATCTGACTGGGGCAGAGAAAGGCCAGACTAACTTGGAAACAGGAAGTTTCTCGTAGAAACATTCCCCTCAAGGCACAAAGCAAGGCATGAGGGTAACAGTCCCCTGGCCCATACTGAGATGTGGATCTTCCCTCTCTAAGCCATCATGGCCAATGGCTACTTGCTGGAGGTCTCCTCCATGGGCTTGTGTCATAAAGACATCTCAGGGGGTGGCTTTAAATGCATTGGGTGGCTGTGTGAATTTCCCTAATCATGTGAAAATTCTAGCTCTTATCTGGCCAGAATCACCTGGATTTCATTGGGTTACCCCTCCAAGTTTGAGTATTGTGAGGGGGCAAAAGAAATTGTCTGTATTCATTCTAATGTGCATATACGTTTTATAAATGTTCTCTATTGTGTCTCTCCTCTCCATTTTTGCTTGTGTGTGTGTAAGCTAAGAAGTTCTATGTTTTGCAGTTTTTCCTCTTAGGGAATTGCTCCAACCCTGTAATCCTTTTGGCTGCCCTTCTCTGCATATTTTCTGGCTCCACAATATCCTTTTGAAGCACAGCATCCAAAAGCGCATACAGTGTTCCAAGTGTGGCCAAGGCAGTAGTGGAGTGGCGTAATGGCAGCAAGACAGGGGCAGTTTTCTCCAAGAGTCTTCTGCTCATTCTCACCAGATTGGAATCTGTCTACTTCACAGCAGCTGTATTCCTGGACTGACATTTCCGTGATGCTCTTTACAACTCCTTTCCTCCAAATTACTGCCAGCTCAGACCTCACCAACACATGATAGAAAGATAGGATTTTATACATTCTTGGAGTAGGCATTTCCCAATTTGATGCCTACTCCCCTCCACTGGAGAGATCCCTTTTTCTTTTAACATTGAGGTTGTATAGACCAGTGATAAACGCTGGCCTTAGGGTAGAGTGGGGGCATGGCATCCACACGACACACACCCCAATGCTGCCCTGACGCCACTGTCACACCATGCACCCGACCGCATGGCAGGTGGCATCACTGCACTCCTTTGGCACTGCATCCAGATGATGTAGTGCCAAAAGGAGCACCAGAAGGTGCCACCATGGCAAAGGTGCCCTTTCTACAGTGCAAAACGAAGCTGTTTTTTGTGGCTCCCATTTGCGCTGTGGAAATCCCAGATCAGGGCCGTGGTGATCCAGTGCTGAAAGGGGTGGCAGCAGGCCACTCCAAAGGGGCAGTCTGTTTAGCCCCATTCAAAATAATTTGATGTTGTCACAGTAGTCTAGTGGAACACTGGTCTTTCTGGAGTTGTGTATTGCAAATACCCTAAAGGCACCAGATCCCATCTAATCTTGGAAGCTAATCAGCATCAGCCCTGGTTAGTAATTAGGCAGGGGACCACCAACAAATATTCAGTGCTGTAGGCTGCATTTCAGAACAAGGAACTGGCAAACCACCTCTTAGTATTTGTTGTCCAAGAAAGTCCTATGGGGTTGCCATAAGTCGGCAGAGAATCTGAAGGCACGTATACATGCACACGTTGTATGTTGGTTGCAGTGAAAGGAAAGTGCCTTAAAATTTGGAAAAAGAGAGGAGGCAAACAGTGCTTTAATGTTTTGATAAACTGCCAAACTTACTGATAAACTGCCAGTTGTTCTGTCCTGGGGTGTTTCAGCCACTAGGGGGCAGCCTCTACTAGCCAATCATTCCATCAAAGCTGTCTTTTAACTCTTTCTGGGCAGGATGGCTATCTCTCTCCTTCCCATCCTGAATTCAGTGCAATTCAAGGCAGAGAGAGACAAGATCCTATAATATTGATCCCCTCCAAATCCTTATTCCACTTAGCCTCTCAAAGACTAGTTTATTCCCTCATTTGTCCTCATGTGACTCTACTCTCCAGATGCATTCAAGGCAGGGATGGGAATTATGTAGCTGGCTCTTGCTGTGAGGTGTGTAACAATGTGGGGGGGGGATATATATATATTATTTATATATATATATATATATATATATATATATAGTTATATTTATAAAATCAGGGCATTGCCACCCAAATAAAAATTCTGCCTTCCCAAATGAAATCTTCCTTCAGTCCCCAAATGTCTGCCATTGCACTGAAAAACATTAACATCTGGAACTCTTTACGTTTGTTATGTTTGCATTCCCTTGGTAACTTCTTCATGTTGTTGCTGTTGCGTGCCTTCAAGTCATTTCTGACTTACAACATCCAAAGGTGAACCTATCTCAGGGTTTTCTGGGCAAGCTTTGTTCAGAGCTTTATCTTTGCCTTCCTCTGAGGCTGAGAGTATGTCTTGCCCAAGGCCATCAAGTGGGTTTCCTTGACTGAGCGGGGATTCGAACCCTGATCTCCAGACTCATAGTCCAATGCTCAGACTACTACAATACACTTGGTAACTGTGCTTGCCCCTTTGCTTTGCATGCCTAAGCTCTGTTTCTGGATGTTCAACTGACATGTTAAGTTTGTAAAATGCTAGAAATTTGGGGACTGAAGGAAAATCTCATGGGGGGGGGGGCAGTATTTCTATAGGAGGAACAATGCCTTCATTTTAT
>JACSCI010000998.1:0-21580 GCA_016801065.1 Sceloporus tristichus
GTGTCGAATTTCATTTTGTTTGCTTAGGCCCAGTTTTCTAGTCTGTTCAGGTCATTTTGAATTTTGATCCTGTCCTCTGGGGTATTAGCTACTCCCCCTAATTTGGTGCCATCTGCAAATATGATAAGTATGCCCCTATTTCTGTCATCCAAGTCATTGATAAAGATCTTCAATAGCACTGGGCCCAGGACAGAGCCCCACAGGACACCCCACTGGTCACTTCTCTCCAGGATGAAAAGAAACCATTCTTTAATACCCTTTGGGTTTGTCCAGTCAACCAATTACAAATCCATGTAACAGTTGCCTTGTCTAGCTTGTTTCATGTTTTTGTTTTATATACTCTTTAATTTGGTTAACTGCTATTAAGGAGCATAGTTATAAGATGCTATGATATGAAACCGTTTAATAAATGAACAGGTATTGCAATCCTATATATCCATATTATCAGACATAACTCCAGAGAGTGTTAGCCTTTTGGATGCCAGAAGGTTCCTCTCATTCTTCAGAGCAAGAAGCAACACTTCAGCTGCCTTCTAGAAGATAAAGCAAAAAGGCTTCCAAAAGAACTGAAGCCTTGAGCAAGTCACACTCTCTCAGCCTCAGAGGATGGCCATGGGAAACCCACTCTGAAGACACCTGCCAAGAAAACCCCTTCAAAGACTCCCATAAGGTCATCATAAGACCTGGAAACAACTGGAAGGGAGGTACCAAGAACAACATTGGGAAATAGGGGCAAGCCTTGCCTTGGGAAAGTGTAATGACTGGGCTCCAGTCAATGGAGGTCTTCTTCAGGCAGAAAAGGGAGGTTTATGCAAATGCAGAGTGACATCACTGCTACGGAAGGCTCTCTTGACCAATCAGAGAGCAAGATGAAGGTTCTTCTGGAAGCTTCCCTGAGAAGAAGGTATAAGGCCTGAGAGACCAAGAGACAGTTGGGGGAATTGTGTCGGTTGGAGATCGAGAGAAAGAGTTAAAGAGCGGATCTTGGAAGTTAGTCTCAGAATTGGATGCTTAGGTTTATTTATTTCTTTAATAGCTTGTATGAATTGAACATTATATACTTACAAATATTGTACCTGCAAGACTCTTAATATCTTGTTTGATTTTAGTAATATTTTGTTACTTATAATAAATTTCTCCTTGGAGTATTTACTACTCGACGCTCCTTTTACACGTGTTTTGGCTCAGTTGATGCTTGGAAAGATCAGCAAAGAAGGAGAAATAAGGTTCCTTAACTGGTCCCAGTGTAGGTTAAGGAAAACCCTTTTATAATTCACTGGATGATGGCAGCGTGATTTAAGGAATTTAAGGGTCTCCTGGGCTGAGAGCCATAATGTCTAAATGTCTAATTAACAATTTGTAAGACACTCTGATAGCCTTTTGGCTGAAGATAGTGGTGTATAAAACTATTATGATTATGATTATCATTATGATTATCATTATCATTATTATTCCAGGGCCGCAGTTTGGCTGCTTGGACCACTGGAGATCATCACAGTGAGTCAGTTGGAAAAGCCCATCTCACTACAGAAAATCAAGGTAATTGAGGAGTTTATACTCTACATCTTTCTGTAATAATAGCTACGAAACTGATAATAGCATTTGGGACATTTAGTCTTTTAAAAACAAATATGGCAGATTTAAATGCTGCTTTAAAACCTCTTTCCATCTGACAGCTTTGCGCTGGTTTTTGGGGGAAAAGAGAAAGTGTTGGGAGGGAGGGACTGCCAACAGAATTAGGAGATGCATTGCACGCTATGGACAATTTACAGCCAAGTAAGGTCCAAAACACATGGCAGCAAGAGTCCAGTTTGAGAGTGCTTTAACTGCCCTGGCCCAGTGCTAGGGAATCCTGGGAACTGGAGTTTATTGTGGCCCCAGAGGTCTCAGGAAGAGAAGGCTCAATGTTTCACAAAACTACATTTCCCAGAATTCCCTAGCACTGAGCCAGGGCAGTTAAACTGGTCCCAGTCCTGCAGCTGGACTGGCCTCCCTGAGCAGTCAAGACCTGAGCTGGGTTGTGGACGATGGGCACTGTTAATATTAATAGTACAGTGGTCCCCCGGGTTACGAAATTAATTCGTTCCGCGGTTAATTTCGTAACCCGAAAAACCTTCGTAAGCCGAATTCCCATTAGCGCCTATGGGGAAAAAGCCGCGGCTCCGCCGCGGCTCCATAGACAACAGCGCCGAGGTTTTTTCGTAACCCGAAAAAACCTTCGTAAGCCGGGACAATAAATCCCTATGGGATTTATTCGTATCCCGAAAATTTCGTACCCCGGGTAATTCGTAACCCGGGGTACCACTGTAATATCTTTCACTATTGATTGTAATTAAGGAAGGGATCAGGTTCCTCCTTTCAATAGCATCAGGAAAATGTTGAGGTGTTGTTAAGGTTTGGAAAACCTGTTTGGGGACTTTTTGTGTCTTCACAGCCATCGGGTGCCATCAGGAAAACCTTCCTGTGCTATTTAGGTTCAGAAATCCTGTTTGGGGTCCCTTCCAACTTTGAGGCCCTTTCACCCTCCATTTTGGGTTCCTTGAAGGCCTCAAACTGCCATCTGCCAAGCACTGACGCAGAAGCAACCATTTTGCGTTCTGGCAGCCATTTTGTTCTGCTTGTGACTGTGGGGAATAATGTTCCAGAACCTTCTCTGAGGCCTCCTCAGTTGAATTGAGAGGCTCCTCTTTCTCTCCCTGAGGCTCCAGAGAGAGAAGGAGGCCAGGCTCCTTGGGCCAAAAGGAAGGAAGTGTGTCCCTTTCTGCCTCTGGCCCTCCATTTTGGAAGGAAGGAAGGAAAGAAGGAAGGGGTCTGTGGGGGTCTGAGGAAGGGGAGGAAGGGACTCAGGGCCAGTGGGGAGGCTGGGCTTTAGGGGTTGGGAGAGAGAAGTGGGGAAAGAGACCCTCCCTTTGGGCCCTAGCTGGGAAGGGTCCCACTGGTCCTTGCCTCCCCCTTTGGGAAAGGAGACCCCCTCAGACCCCTGGACTCACTCCTGCCACTCATTCCTAGAATGGCTGGGACTCAGAGGAGTTTCCTAGGCATTGTCACCTTCTGCCCTCCATGGCCATTGCACTGACCTTTTCCCCATTGCCTTCCCTCCCTCAGCCCTGTGGACCTCCTCCTCCTTCGCACTCAGAGCAACCCTTCTCTACGGCTGAGGAGTAAGGCCTCTGACCCAGGGAAGCTCCGGCCGTAAAGAACTGCAGGAGACGCCTTTCTGGGGCTGCAGGAATCAAGGTCTTTGTACTGAAGGTAGGCTTTTATTCCTGGAGCTGAAAGAGGATCTTTGTTTAAATGTTTCAGTCCAGGATTGCAAGAATGACATGGGGAACCTTACTGAAATCAAGGTATACTATATCCATAGCATTCCCTTCATCTACCAAGGCCTTACTGAAATCAAGATATACTATATCCATAGCATTCCCTTCATCTACCAGGATCATCTACCGAGATTAGATTTATTAGGCATGACTTCTTTCTCTGAAACTAATATTGACTTTTTGTGATTATGGCATATCTTTCTAGATGTTCACAAACTCTCTGTTTAATGATCTGCTCTTTAATCTTTCCATAAAGAAGGTGGTCCTCCTCCTCCTCCTCTTCCTCTGCATGAAAGAGGAATCAAATTCTCATCAGTGATATTGATGCAGAATGGAAAAATTAACATCCCTGCCTTTAAAGTCTTTTTTAAAAATAATTTTTATTGAAACTAAAGTACATACAATGAATTTTATACAAAGCATAATTCTATATATATATATATTTTCTACATTCTATTGCAACTTATTGGAATTTAAAGTCTGAGGAGGCCTGAATCCTGTTGGTTAAACCTAGCGTAGACTGACTCAACCCATAATTGACTGGTGAGTCATTCTATAGGTAAATCCAAGAGAATGAGTGATTCTACTCTGATCAGGACTAAGTATAGGATTGGACACAGGCTAAGATTTAGTCCCACTTGTGGCTAGAACAGGACATTCCCAAGCCAAGATGGCCAGGCAACAGTGTGGAAAATAGGCACTCTCCACATGGGCAGAGACACTCTCAGAATTGTGACTTCTCTGCATGCAGAAGGCTGCCATGGGAATTGGTCCCAGCTCAATCCTCTAGTGCCCCCCCTGATCCTGGGAGGAAGGCTGGATCCCATGGAAGGGGGGCAACCAGAGAAGAGAGAGCTCCTTTCCTGCCCTGCTTGACCGGGGAACTCCCTGGGGGATGGAGGGCAACTGCTTTGGCCAATGGGAGAATGGGAGGCCACTAGGCCAGAAAGTCTGACCCAGCAGAACCCTCTATGCTCCAGTGTTGCTTTGTGTGGAATCGGGCTAGGAAGCAAATGCCCACCTCTGCATTGGCCCAACGGAGGCATATGTCATTTGCGTATGTCACCAGGAGTATGCTGTTCTCTGTCTCTTTGAGTGCTGCAGGGTTTCTTGCCAAGCCAATCCTAACCATGGTCCCTTTTCTCAGGACCTACATCTTGGCCTCCTTTGACACGGCTTTGGGGCCTCTCTTTCTGGAAGTGACCCAAGTGCAGGGCCACCAGGACCCCTGCCCACCTGATGGCCAACACAGAGGCCAAGCAGAGGGAGTTGGGCTCCAAAAGAAGGAGGCTGCCGAGGTACAAGAACTCTTTGGTGAGTCACTATTCTATTAGCTTCATCTGGGCCACTGCTGGGCCAATTTATGAAAGGAAGCAAATAAAGTACTGTCCGAGTTTGGCAGAGACAGTCCTGGTTAATCCTCTGTCATCCCATTATTTTGGGGGCTTTTAAAATGTCCTGGTTTCCTTCTCGTCCTCCCACTTTCTCCCTTCTTTAACTGACTCCAGTTTCTGCATAATGAATGCTAAGGAGTTTGCACACCATCAACTCAAACGGGGGGAGAGGAGAAGAAAGAAGGGGGCAGGGACTTGCCCTTGCTAGGAGTCTGAGGCAAAAACAAACTGTTGTGCCCTTTCCCATTTGTGTGATCTTCTTCATAAACAACTTTGTCCATCTTCACCACTTTCTGCTGTTGCTTGTCCACATATGTCTGGTTTTTTCCATCTGTGAAATGTTGGGGGATATGGGAGAATGTCTCTGGATCTAAATTGGGGTTGGCTCTATGGCCCTGAAGCCCACAGTGCTCCCCAGAACTGCTTTTTAACAATGACATTCGCCTCTGAAATTTGGCAACAAATGGCTAAATGCACTATAATCTTTGTAGGCTAAATGTACTTATACATGTCGAGATAGTCAGTATTCTAATCTATGATTAATATCCCAGCCATGGCCTAAATTATATTGTATATTAAACTGAAAGAATTTGAGACAAACTGGATTTCAAAGGCAGTAGCTTTTTTCTTGCTAACAGAATTTAAAGTTTATTTCCTGGTCTAAATTCTGAGGAGATCAAATAATTTTTGGGATGCATCATGTGCTTCTCCCTCCCCTTTTATTAGTCATTCTCTGGATGAGGGCTATTTTCTATTGCAGGTGACCTTTGCAGATGTGGCAGTATATTTCACTGAGGAGGAATGGAAACTGCTGACGAAGAAGCAGAGACTTATGTACAAGGATGTGATGATGGAGAATTACGAGAATGTGGCCTCTGTGGGTAAGGAGGTTGAATTCATTGCCCTTACTATGAAGACTGAGGGCCCTTTCATTCTACATTATCATGGCACTATGATTCCACTTTAGAATTATAGAATCAAAGACTTCTTTATTGCTCTCCTTTGGATAAACTCCAACTTCTCAACATCCTTTTTGAATCGTGGTGACCAGAAATGGACACAGTATTCCAAGTGAGGGTCTGACCAAAGTAGAACAGAATTGCACTATTACTTCCCTTAATCTATAACTCAGAATCAAAGAGTTGAAAGAAACTAGAAAGGCCATCCAGTCCAACCCCCTGCCATAACACTATACCCCTATTTATGTAGCCTAGAATCACATTGGCCTTTTTAGCTGCTGCATCAAACTGTTGACCCAGGTTCAAGTTGTGGTCTACCAGGACTCCTAGATCCCTTTCACACATCGTTTGTCGTAGCAGCTTTTTGTGAAATCTTGGAATTTGTAGTTTAGTGAGTCACTATTGCTCTCCACTTTCTAAGGATTCTAAATATCCTAATTTAAACTGTCAGTTGTAGGATTTTGTGGGAAGGAACCATGGAGATAAATGCTTTTTGACTCCAAATGCTCCTCAGCCCATCCCTGACCCAGTTTCCTGGCTTTTTTGGCCCCTCTTCAAGCCTTTTGAGACTCTGGGGAGACTTCTTGGGTGAAATCCCTCTGTTGGCCCTACAATGGCTTAGAGAACAATGGCAATGTCTCTAATGTTTCTTTTCCTACCTGAGCTTGCTTAGTTCCATGGTTGATTCCAGAGGCCCTTTGTTACCCAGAATGCTAGAGTCTGGGGAGGACACCCACAAGTGCTATGCTTTTAGGGGAATTTGTTACTTAGTTGAAAGAGGTATAAAGTTTGGTTGGGGCAAGAGCGACCTCGGGATTCAGCTTAACTATACCAGGCCTGGAACCACACAGAACTCCAAAGGCATTTGAAATAGGGTTTTTTTTTAATTGAGGGGAAAAGCATAACACAGACACACACGTAAGTGTTGACACACATGCACAAGAACTAGATAACAGGTGGGAGTGGTCAAGAGATGTAAGACTTTCTTAATGGTAATACTTTACCTTGGTGGATCTTGATTCCAATTGCTGAGGGTTCGAAATGGGAAGAGAAGTCAGGAACTCATGCGACAAATGGGGTTGGCGAGTGCATTGAGGTGCTTAGCCATGAAAACCGACAGACTGTCTGTCTGTAATTGGACTGAAGTCAAAGAACATCCAGTCAGAGCAGATATATATACTGTAATTGTTGCTTGGGGGCAGAAACCAAGTGTCCAAAAGGGTTTAAATCGCTTTAGAATGTGTCCTGGGGGAAGAATGGTCTGAAACCAAATTAAATGCAATGGGTGCTTGGAGCAAATAAATCAGACAAAAAGGATTAGCACACTGGCTCTCAGTCCTTCTTGGTTCTGAATTCCTATCGTGTTCACAAGCCAATATACAGCACAATCTGAGGGTGACACTCATAGCAGAGTACAGAAGCAAATATCCAGTGGCACTGGCCACTTTTGACTTAAAAATAAGACACAAACATAGTTGATTTCATCGAAATCCTTGGAGGTTCTCTATCTTGAGTTGCAAAATAATACAAATATTTGAAAGCTCTCCTCTCTGACTTCCAGCAACTTCACGTTTTCTTGTACACACAACTCCAATCCAATCCACACCAATCCGCATGTGAGCTGCATACTGTATTGGTTGTGAGTCATCTCCTGGTGCCATACAGCATGAAGCATTCTCTGCAGTTAGCTTCCATCATTCCTTGGGCTCTGACTCAGGACTCTATGGCAGTCTTACAGGATATGATGCCACCTGTCAAGCAAAGTATTTCTACACATGTTTAATGGAATATTTTTTCAGCAGTCCTTTGTCTGACTATCTGCTTCCAGTGATTCCCTAAAGGCAGTCCCCCTCTAATCTCTTTTTTGTTAACTCCTATAAGTTAGTATACAATCATTCCATGGATTTAGAGGCTTAAGCAGCAGAGTCATGCTTGGGTTACTCACACCAACTTTATTAATTTAATCTCAAATAAGGAGGGGTTAATGAGGGCTAAAACATGGGGGTAACACCCTCCTCTCTTAAGTCTGATTTTCAGTGTTAACTGTCATTATCCTTCTTTTACAGAAGAACATTTGAGTCATCAGAGAGTCCACACAGCAAAGAAGTCACATAAATGCCACCATTGTGGGAAACGTTTTGCTTACAAGTCAATCCTTGTCTTACATCAGAGAGTCCACACAGGAGCAAAGCCATACAAATGCCAGCATTGTGGGAAATGTTTTTCTCAGAAGGCAAACCTAGAGATACATCAGAGAGTCCACACTGGAGCAAAGCCATACAAATGCCAGCATTGTGAGAAATGTTTTTCGTTGAAATCTTACCTAGTGATACATCAGAGAGTCCACACTGGAGAGAAGCCATACCAATGCCAGCATTGTGAGAAATGTTTTTCATCGAAGTCATACCTAGTGAGACATCAGAGAGTCCACACAGGAGAGAAGCCATACAAATGCCAGCATTGTGGGAAATGTTTTTCTTGGAAGTCAGACCTAGTGAAACATCAGAGAGTCCACACAGGAGATAATCCATACAAATGCCAGAATTGTGGGAAATGCTTTTCTCAGAGGTCAAGCCTAGTGAGACATCAGAGAGTCCACACAAGAGAGAAGCCACAGAAATCACAGAAGTGAAATGACATTATTTTTCTCAAGAAGGAATACAAAGAACATATCCACTGGTGATAAGAAAAGGCCCTTGTGATTTTGTGTGTTAAGTTTGACTGTCGATATGTCTGTTTACGTTTTAAAGTTACATTTTGTTAAGTTTTGGTTTTAATTGCTATTAGTGTATTTCTTCTCTTTAGTTTATAAACTTGGCTGGGGATTATGGGTTGTGGAAAAGGTTAGCTAGATAGAGGGGTGGGATTTGCTGCAGCTGGCTAGAATAGTTAAGGGAATGATAGCTTTTGGATTTTGTGGGATGTTGGATGAAGAAAGTTGGTAGTCAGTATTAACATAAAGAGGGCTAGTTTCTGGGCATGGCAAAGGGGGCTTTTTTACCTATGAGGCGTAGACTGTGGGAATTGGAGGTGGGGGCTAGGTTTGGAAGAGGTTGGAGTTTTTGATTTTAGGGATTTAATGTATTCTTTGGCTTTGGGAGGGCAGCTCTGATTTAAAAGCTGAATTTCTCACTATGTGTTCTTAATAAAGTTCTTTGCTGTTTCAATACACTGGACTCATTGATGAACAGACGTTGTGAATGTGCACAAAACTGACACTTTCTTCTCTCCTCAGTCCTCAGCTCCATTCCCAGCCATAAGAACAGAGGCAAACACACACACACACACATATACACACACAGACACACAAACTCACACTCAGAGAAACAGAGCTATATGTACAAAGCAGAGCCTTCCCAGCCTTTCTCTCCTGAGTCTAGCTCTGCTGGTTGGGCTCCATTCAGGAAGGAAGGAAGGAAGGGTGTACTTCTTCCCTTCTTCCAAAGGCCGAGAGTGGAATAAGCAGCAGCAGCAAGGGGCTTGCGATCCCTGCGCATACTCAGGAGGGACCTTTGGTTGCTAATGTGCATGCAGAGTTTCAGCCTCTGAAGCCATTGCTGCCCTCACAGCCTGCTCTGAGGGAGGAAAGTGGAGGAGAGCCCTTGTTCGTTTGAAGGATTGACTGGAGGGTCTTTGGGGGGTGGTGGTGTTGGGGTATTGTAAGAAGGAATGAAACCCCAATCTTCCCCCAAAGAAAAGCAGGGGACCTGCCAGTCCGCCTCTCCATCTTTCCTTCCCTGCCCCCTCCTTCGGGGGGTCCTTGGGGCACAGGTACTTGGGAGGTTATTATGAGAAAAGAGGGCAGGGGGGACCCTTGGAGAGAGGCATGGCCATGGAGGGGAGGGGGATCTGAAGGTAAAAAGGGGTTTGAGGAGCCCCCTTCCTCCTGGAAAGTGGGGCAGAAGAGAGACCCTCCCTTTTGATGCCTCATTTGGAGGAGATTTTTGTTCCAAATAAAGAACATCACACAGCATAGGCTTCAATAGCATTAGAAACAACATTATTTTACAGGGAGTTTTCTCTGGAGTCCTGGGAGGAGGGGGCTCTGTCTGGGGGGAGAGAAGAGCCCAAATGTAAGCCAAAGCCAAGAGGAGGGAGATGGTGGGACCCCAAAGTCCCTTCTGGGAAGACAGACACACCCCTGGCAACCTGGGAACTAGGCTTAAAGGCCCACAGGATCCAGATTAGGCATCCCTCCCCCACATACATACCTTTCCCTTCACAAAAATCCTGCAGAAAGACCAGCAGAGAGACCCTCAAGCCCAGAAAGCTTGCTTCCCCATCCTGGGAACATGCTGAAAGGGCCTTGGACCCCCTCAAAGGGATGTAGATTAAAGGAATAGAAGGAAGGAAGGATGAAGGGAAATTGCCAACGGAAGAGAAGCATAAAGGGACCGCTGAAGTGGGGGGGGGGGAGAATATGGGACCTGACTCGGGTCTCTACCCCCAGAAACCATTATTAGAGCCTTCTGCAGCTCATTGTAACAATTTTAATTACCATTTCTCAGATAAAACCTCTCAGATAAGAGCCGACTTGGATACCAGCATAATTGCAGCTGCTATAGGTGAGGTTTCCAGTGACTCCGTGAATAAGATCATACTCGATCAATTTCAGTCTGTGAGTACTGAGGATGTGGACAAGCTCCTTGGAAGTGTGAAGAAGACAACTTGCCCTCTCAACCCTTGCCCTTCATGGCTGGTCATCCAAGGAGGAGATGCTTTGAGGATTATCTGAGATATATCATAGATGCATCTCTTAGGGAGGGCTATTTTCCATCTTGCTTAAAAGAAGTGGTGGTACAGCCACTTCTGAAAAAGTCCTCCCTAGATCCCTTGGACATGAACAATTACAGACCGGTCCCCCATCTTCCATTTCTAAGCAAGGTGATTGAGAGGACACTGGCTCTTCAACTCCAAGCGGTCTTGGATGAAACAGATTATCTAGACCCTTTTCAAACTGGCTTCAGGACGGGATACAGAGTCAAGTTTGCTATGGTCGCCTTAGTAGATGATCTTTGTTTGAGCATTGACAGGGGAAGTGTGACCTTGTTGATGCTCTTGGACCTCTCAGTGGCTTTAGATACCATCAAGGTCTGAGGGAATGGGGGATCGGGGGCACTGCAATGCAGTGGTTCTGGACCTATCCCTCAAGCAGATTCCAGATGGTGATGCTTGGGGACACCCTGCAAAAGGGAGCTTAAATTTGGCATCCCTCGGGGTGCTATCCTGTCCCGAATGCTATTTAACATCTACATGAAACCACCTGGAGAGATCATCCGGAGGTAAGGGACGGGGTGTTATCAGTACACTTATGACATCCAATATTCCTCCATGCCCCAGACCTAAGTGTCAAGTAAGGAAGGCATTTCCCCTCTGAATGAAGGTTTTCAGGCAGTAATGGGCAAGATGAGGAAAAACAAATTGAAAGTGAATCCATTTAATACAGAAGTACTTGTTGTTGGAGCCCCTAACCCAGATATAATAATAAATAATAAATAAAATAATAAAATAAAAGTTTTATTTCTATCCCGCCTTTCCAGGGATCAAGGCGGCATACAATAATGGAGGTTTCTCAACCGGTCCTGGATGGGGTCACAGTTCCCCTAAAGGACTATGTTTGCAGTTTGGGGGTGCTCCTGCATCCTTTGCTCCAGATGTCAGCTCAGATAGATGCGACGGCAAGAGTGCCTGTTATCAGCTTCGGTTGATACGCCGGCTGTGCACTTTCCTGGAATCTGAAGACCTAAAAAACTATGGTGCACTTGCTGGTAAGCTCACATCTTGACTTCTGCAATGTGCTCTACATAGGGTTACCCTTGCAGTTAGTCTGGAAACTTCAACTAATTCAAAATATGGCAGCCAGAGTGGTCACGGGAAAATCTAGAGCTGACTATATCACACCTATACTAAAGTCTCTTCCCTGGCTGCCTAGTAATTTCTGGGGACAGTACAAGGTCTTGGTTATAACCTTTAAAGCCTTTCAGCTTACTTACGGGATCGCCTTCTCCCATATAATCTCCCTCACACATTGAGAACCTCTAGTAAAACCTTACTATTAAAACCTAGGCTCTCTGCAGTTACCCAGAGGACCTTTTCTTCTGCCGCTCCCAAGTTATGGAATAGCCTCCCGGAAGAGACCCGATATATTAGCAGTGTTTAAAGCTTTAAAAGGCCATCAAGACATATTTATTCTGGCCGACCTTTCCAGATTGACATCCCAGCAATCTCCTATTAATTTAATAAACATTTCAACAACTGCTCTAACTGCCTCACCCCTATTATTATTAATAATTGCTTTAATAATTGCTTAAGAATGTAATTGTATTTTATTGTGGATGGGAGGAATTGGGAGGTTTTGCGACACAACAATGACAAGTTGTTATTTGCCAGTATTTTACTGGTAACTGCTTTGATCTGTTTTTAGAAGCGGGATATAAATAATAATAATAATAATAATAATTATTATTATTATTATTATTACAATGATTTAATAATAAGCAAGGCAATATGATCAAATGATAATCATGAGCAATGGCCGAATAGGAACTAAGTGTTCTGATTCCTCGGAAATGGATAATTGCATTTCAAAAGAAAGCTCTCAAAGAAAGAAATGTTGGTTCTCTGAGGTGGATCCGTAACAAGAAGATACAAGGAACACAAGAAGGTAAAAAAAAAACAACATTATTATCTCAAGAGGAGACTCAGATATTTTACTTTCGTTTTTGTGTGGGACGGAAAATCAGGGAGGAAGGCTGTCCGCCATTAAAAAGGCAAAGGAAGAAGCTAGAGGCTATGAAAAAGGACTTTGAGATAAGGACCTCAGCCTTGTAACTGCTTTAAATTGGGGTGGAATTAAACCACAAATTATAAATGGACAGTAGCTTGACAGAGAGGAGATAAAAGGAGATAGAAGCACTGTTCACTGTTTAAAAGGGGAGGGGGAAACCCCCTGTTAGCTGCTTTAAAGCCAAGACAGAGAAGGAGGAAACTGGAGGTGGAGAAGATGGAGTAAATGCTAAGTAAATGTCAAAAAGGCCAAAAATACTAGGGGGAAAAGTTTCAAAGAGAGGTGTAAGACAGACTGAGAAAGACAAACCTTCAGATAGAGCTTTTGGAAGACTCTTTAGATAAGAACAAACTGAACCAAGAGAACTGTTAAGAAGCCCCCCTAGAAAATGGCTCCTCCTTCAAGTAGACTCCCAGAGAAGGAAGGAGAAGGAAAGGGTGAGAAGGAAGAACAAGGAGGAGCAGATTCAGGAACAGGAGTAAAAGCAGGAAGGATGGACTGTGAACAAAGGATGAATACACACACACAAATTATGAAACAGGAAAATGAAATGAGATTCAAGGAGATGAACGATCTTCTGGAAAGACAGAAAGTGAAATACTCCAAGCAAGAGAAGTGGAGAAGCAATACAAAATGAAAGAGCAATTGCAATTACAAATGCAACTTAAAAGGAAAAAATTATGGAGATACAAAGAAATGTAAAACAAATACAAGAGGATGTGCAGATAGTAAAGAAAGCAAAGTTATACAAGGAAGACACCAAAGAGAGACTCAAACCAACAGAATCAAATTGTCTGAAATGGACAAAAAAACTCATATATCTACAGGATTATCAAAGAAGAACCAATTTTGTTATCAAGAATATACCAGAGTCTGAATCAAGTTATTTTATAAGGAAAATAACACAAAGGACATTCCCATGAAGACAATATGGGATACAGGTAAGACAGTAATAAGAGGATTATAGATAAAAAGAGCCTTTGAGAAGAAAAAAAATGATTAAGGATAAAAATTTGCAAAACAAACAGGAATTGAAAATATTAGAAGAAAAATTAGAAAGAGATATTAAAAATAAAAAAATTGAAGAAACAATATGTAATTTTAAAACAACAGATACAAATGCAGAATATAGAGGAAATAGATAAAAAATTAAATAGGATTAAACAAAAGAATTTTGAAGGAGCCAATAGAGTTGGTAGATGGTTGGCTTATAAGTTAACAAAAAGAAAGAGAGAAGAATCTGATAACAGAAATTAGATATAAGGATAAGATAACAAATAAACAAGAGGATATTAAAAAAGCATTTAGGGAATATTATGCAGAATTATTTAAAGAAAAAACAGATAATATGGAAAGTGGAAAACAAATAGAAGAATATCTAAATAAGAAATGATTAAAGAAACTACACAAGAACAAAAAGATATGATTAATAAAGCGATTATGAAAGAAGAAATACAACAAGCAATAAAAGCTCAATAAGCAAACAAAGCCCCTGGTCCAGATGGATATACAGCTTTATTTTATAAGATTTTCCAAGATGAAATTATTGAAATGATGCATGATATGTTTAACAAAATACCGAATGAAGGTAAACCTGGGTCATGGGAATCGGCTAATGTGATATTAATACCAAAGGAGGGAAAAGACCACTCTGATGTGAGAAATTATAGACCAATTGCACTTATGAATACTGATTACAAGATATATACATGGATAATGGCTAATAGAATAAAGAATATACTGAAGACATATATAAATATAGATCAAAATGGATTTTTGCCACAAAGGTATCTTAGAGAGAATATAAGGACAGTAATAAATGCAATTGAGTAATCACATACATAAAGAAAAAAAGGTAGCTATAGTAATGTTAGATGTAGAGAAGGCTTTTGACCAAGTTAAATGGAGATTTATGTTTGATGTATTAGAAAAGATGGGAATGGGGGGATATTTTGTTGAAAGTGTTAAACAAATTTATAACCAACAAAAAATATGAGTAATTGTGAATAGTGAAAAAACAGCAAATATTGATAATAATAAATAATAATAAAAAATTTATTTATATCCCGCCCTTCCCAAGATCAGGGCGGCTTACAACATGGTTAAAAACAATGGTGCCATAAACAATATAAAAATACAATTACATAGGCTAACCATACATCAATAAAAACAGTAAAACTAATAAAATTAAAAGCCCCTTAGCCCAACCTCTTGGCCACAGAAGAGGAGGGAGGCCCACAGGATTGTTAGTCGGGGAATGCCTGTTGGAACAGGAAGGTTTTCAGGTCCTTCCTGAATTGGGCCAGGGTGGTAGTCGAGCGGAGCTCGGTGGGCAGCGTTTTCCAAAGGGCTGGGGCAGCCGTGGAGAATGTCCTCCGTGTGGTGGAGGATAATCTAGCCCCAGGCACCTTCAGTAATTGCTGCCCAGAGGTTCTGAGGGTGCGAGGCGGAATGTATGGGGAGAGGCGGTCCTTTAGGTATCCTGGGCCCAAGCCACTTAGGGCTTTATAGGTAATCACCAACACCTTATATTGAGCCCGGAAGCGAATGGGCAGCCAATGGAGATCTTTCAAAACCGGTGTTATATGGCTGGTCCTGGAAACGCCAGTGACCAGCCGGGCTGCCATATTCTGCACCATTTGCAGCTTCCGAGTTTGGTATAAGGGTTGCCCCATGTAGAGTACATTGCAGAAATCCAGTCTCGAAGTTACCAGAGCATGTACAACAGTTTCTAGGTCCCTCTGGGCCAGGTATGGGCGCAGCTGGCGAATAAGCCGAAGCTGATAACAGGTGCTCTTGACCGTCGCATTCACCTGAGCAGTCAGGTGAAGCGACGAGTCAAGAAGCACCCCCAGACTGCGCACGGAGTCCTTCACAGGGAGCGTGACCCCGTTCAGGACAGGTGGAACCACCGCCATTCCTGGACCAGGAGAACCTATCACCAGTACCTCCGTTTTCTCTGGATTCAACTTGAGTCGGTTTTCCCTCATCCAGCCCATTACTGACTCTAGACAGGCGACGAGAGGAGAGACGCCATCCCCAGTCACTGCATCAGTCGGAGACATAGAGAAGATAATTTGGGTGTCATCAGCGTATTGATAACCCCGCGCCCCATGTCTCCGGATGATCTCTCCCAGCGGTGTCATGTAAATGTTAAATAGCATGGGAGACAGATGTAAATAAGGGGATTCGTCGGGGTGTCCGTTGTTTCCCTTATTATTTATTACAGTCTTAGAAGTACTAAATAATTCAATTAGAGAGAATAAGAAAATAAGAGGATTAAAAATAAAGGGACATGAAATTAAATTGAAGGCTTATGCTGATGATATGGCTTTGATAGTGGAAGATCCTACAAGGAATTTGGAGTATGTATTAGCGGAAATAAATAATTTTGGAAACTTATCTGGATTTAAGATAAATAAGTCAAAAACAGTAATGTTAACAAAAAATCTAGGAAAAAAAGGAAGCGGATGAATTGGTAAAGAGATCTGGCATTCAAAAAGGAAAAAAAGTAAGGTATCTAGGGATATGGTTGTCAGAGAAAAACACCAATTTGTATGAAAACAATTATAGATCTATGTGGCAAAAAGTGAGTATGGACTTGAAAAAATGGGATAAACTAAATTTATCACTTTCAAGAAGGATCGCGGTGATAAAAATGAACATCCTACCTAGATTAATCTTTCTGTTTATGAACCTCCCAATTATTACAAATAATGGAATATTTAGAGATTGGAATAAAGAATTGGGAAAGTTTGTGTGGAGAGGCAAAAAGGCCAGGATTAAATGGATAATATTAAAAAAAGAATCTAATTGGGGTGGATGTTCATTACCAGATTTTAAATTGTATTATTATGCGTGTTCTTTGTTATGGCTTCAAAACTGGATCAAAATGGATAAAACTTATATAACAGTTTTAGAGGCGGTCAATTTGAAATATGGATGGCACGCCTATTTAGAATATGGAATGGAAAAAACTGATAAAGAATTTAAAAACCACATAATAAGAAGATCATTAATACAAATATGGAAAGTAATTAAAGAAAAGTTTTATAGTGGGATTCCATTATGGATATCGATTCAAAATGCCTTCTTTAGTGGAGAAGTAAAGAAAGATAAACAACCGTGTTATAAGGAGTTATTAATAATAGATCCTAAGGGAGGAATAAAAATAAGATCAAAGCAAGAATTAGAGACAAGTGGAAAAATGATAAATTGGTTGGAATATTATCAAATCAAATCTAAATGTAAAGAAGATATGAAGAAAGGTGAATCTGAAATTCAACAAAATATTATAGACAAAATGATATGGGAAAATGATATGGGAAAAGTATCTAAATTGTATAAAATATTGATTCATAGGGAATTAGAGTTGGAGACGGTGACGGAAACAATGATAAAGTGGGCTCAAGAAATTGGAAATGTCATACCATTTGAAAATTGGGAAAAAGCATGGATGCAGTCAAATAAATTTACATGCTCCCAAGACTTAAAAGAAACTTATTTAAAAACAGCCAATAGATGGTATTTCACCCCATTGAGACTTTTAAAAATATATGGAATACAAGAAAATTTATGTTGGAAATGTCAAATTAAAATAGGGTCCTAGTATCACATGTGATGGACATGTAAAAAAATTAAGAAATTCTGGAATAGAATACAAGAAGAGATACAAAAGATAATTGATTTAAAATTTCCATGTACTCCGGAATTTTACTTACTTAATATGACCTCGGTATTAGGAACAGAAAAGGAAAAGAAATACTGGAGACTGGTATTGTATTTCATAGTATCAGCTCGAATTGTCTTGGCCAGATATTGGATATTGAAAACAACACCTAATATAGAGGAATGGTTGGAAAAATAGTGGAAGTGAGAGAATTGGATAAAATAACGGTGTGGAATAGAAAAAAATCAACAGACTATTGGGAAAGAGAATGGCAACCCTTAACAATGTATTACTTGAATAATTTAGGTGGGGAAAAATGTAAGAACATATGAGAGGAAAACATAAATGGATAATGGTTAATATTTTGATATTTGTGTGAGAGAAAGGGAAGGAGATTGGGAAGAAGGGAATAGAAGTAAGAACGGAAGTTCATCGGGAGATGTATGTATGTACAGTTTATAAGAAATGTATTTGTGATGTTAATTTGTATATAATATTCTACATGTGAAAAAGATAAAAACAATAAAAAAGGTAGAAAAAAAGAAAATTTCTCTTTCTGTGGACTTATTCAGAGCAGGGCTAACACAGATAGTGAGACACCAAATTAGGGTTTAAACACTATACAGTGGTACCCCGGGTTACGAAATTAATTCGTTCCGCCGCCGCGTTCGTAACCCGAAAGATTTCGCAACCCGAAAAAGCCATAGCCGCTAGCGCTGGAAGCCGCGATTTCGTGCGAAATAGCGCCGAAAAGCACCAAAATTTTTTTCGTAAGACGGGAAAAAAAAACGTAAGCCGAAACAGTTTTTTCCTATGGAATTTTTTCGTATCCCGGAAATTTCGTAACGCGGTGCTTTCGTATCCCGGGGTACCACTGTACATGTAACATTTATTAAATCACAAACATAATACAAACATTGATTATCAATAGCTCTTTCATTCACTCACACATTCATACAATACTGACACACACTTTCCTTCCACCGGACATTGATCAGTTGTCATCAAAGGCTGGGGATGACATCATTGCTGCGCGGTTGGTGCCAACCAAATTAGGGTGAACGCCAAGGATCCTTATACTTTTCTTCTCTCTGGCTTTTGGCTGCTGAAGTCTTGCAATATTGCAGCCCATTACTCAACTTCTTCTTTTCGGGAGGAGAAAGCTGTTCAAACAGTCCACGCTGTCCAAAGGTAGGTTGTTCTGTTCAAATTAGTCCGTTGTCCTGTCAGTTCCTCTTTATTGCGACTCAGGAGAAAAGGCACCTTCCCGGTCATAGTTCGACACACCTGAACATCAACCAGCTTCAGCTTCCAAATTCCTCAGCCTTTCCTCGTCGGAGTTGCCAAATCCCTCCTTCACATCAATGCTCTGAGCGGAACCATCTTGTTTAGTTCTTTAGCTTGTTTTAAAACACCATTCCTTGGTTCTTTGGTTCTTCAGCTTTGTCTTACATCTTTTGTCTTACATCTTTAACTTGGACACCATCCACTTCATACGGTCCTTTATTTCCTTTCTGTCTTCCTCCATTCAATAAATGTCTACCAGGGGTTCTTCTTTGCTGGGGTGGCTATCTAGCGACTCCCCCACTGCCAGGTCCCAGGCTGTCATTCTGCCCCCCGACGGCCTTCCTTTCCCCAGTCTGGGGCCAGAAACCCAAATGCTCCAGTGGTGGCCTGGATGGTGTGAGCTTCACGAGGTTTCCCAGTCTTGGGCTTGGTCCCTAGTTCCTCTGAAGAAGGCACCTGCTCCTCCACCACCAGGATCTCCAGAACCACCGGGTTCTACAAGAACTCTTCTTGTTCCTGGGTCTCCATTGGAGTTAAAACTGAGACTTTGCAAACGGTGAGATTTGGAGGCAGTCCTCTGCTCAAAAAATCAAACTCATTTGAAACAAAAGGAGCTTTATTGATGAATCCAGGTAGGAACATCCATTAACACTTTTTTTTGCAAAGTCTGAAGTCCAAAGGAACTTGCTCAACCCCTCCCTAAGTGAGCTCCCAATTCCCAAGCTAAAGCAACACAAGCGGAGGTTGCGTAGATACCAAGGTTGTCTATACTTCCCTTCCCTTCTCCCAGACAGCCTCACCTTGAAGAGCGGTCTTCCCAAGCCAGCTTCACTCCTCCTTGATAACCAGTCTCCAGCTGCAACCCCATTACTCTTTCCAAATGCCCTCCTTAATCTAAAAGCCACTCCACCTGTCTTCCTAACATTTCCCACTACATGCTTTCTATAACTCATCACTCTACACTAACTACTATGAACTACAACTATAACACCTACTTTAACTCTCAGAATCAAACCCTAATATTTTTACTCTTTATGACAGAGCCCTTATATACTGTTTCTGACACGCAATGGGCCAGTCCCAATCCTTCAGGCATACAGCACCAGTCTGAAGTCACAATTCTCCCGTCTCAACCTTTCAGCAAAGGAGCATCAGCCTGAGGTTGCAATGGGCCAGTCTCAGTCTTTCAGGCAAGGAGCATCAGCATAAAGTCACAATGGGCCAGTCTCAGTCTTTCAGGCAAGGAGCATCAGCGTGAAGTCATAATGAGCCTGAGTTCAAATTGGACCAGTCTGAATCTTTCAGGTAAAAAGCTCCATCCTGAAGTCCAATAGTATCATCTCAGTTCTTCAGGCAAGGAACCTCAGGCTGAGATCACAATGGTCCAGTTTCAATCCTTCAGGAAAGGAGCATCAGCCTGAGGTTGCAATGAGCCAGTCTCGACCCTTCAGGTAAAGAGCATCACCCTGAAGTCACAATAGTACCGTCTCAATCCTTCATCCAAGGAGCATCAGACTGAGATCACAATGGGCCAGTCTCAGTAGTTTCAGGCAAGAAGCATCAGCCTCAGGTTGCAATGAGCCACTCTCATTCAGGTAAGGAGCACCAGCCTGAAGTCACAATATGTCATGAATGTTAAGGAAAAAGCAACATGGGATATACAGTAATGAAATAAAACTTGTATGTGAGAGTCAGAGTGACTCAGCAGAAGCCAATTAAGAACCACACAGGTGTGAATGGTAAAGCAATTAACAGGTCCTGAATGCCAAGGACAAGAAATGCATAGTGAATACAGTGGTACCCCGGGTTACGAAATTAATTCGTTCCGCCGCCGCTTTCGTAACCCGAAAACTTTCGCTAGCCGAAAAGCCCATAGGCGCTAATAGCGAAAGCCGCGATTTAGTGCGAAAAAGCGCCGAAAAGCACCAAATTTTTTTTCATAACCCGAAATAACCTTCGTAACCCGGAACAGTTTTTTTCAATGGATTTTTTTCGTAACCCGGAAATTTCGTAAGGCGGCGCATTCGTATCCCGGGGTACCACTGTAATTGGACACACCTGACAATTGTTAAGTGGTCAAGGCTGAGATGATGAAATCATTAATTGTAGGATGAACAAAGAGAACCAATGGGAATGATGTACACGCCTACTGGGTGGAAACAGACAACAGTAGGTGGTACCATGCTTTGGCTATAATAATGACTATGCATCCCAATGTATTGTGTGGGTTGTAGTTGTGGGTAGTAGTAGTGAGTTGTAGAGTGGATTGTAGAGTGGAGAGTGAGGAGTTGAGTATTGTTTGGAGCTGTATATAGTAGAATAAAGTAGATCTTTTATATAAGACTACTGAGTTGTCTGGTGTCTTGGGTGAAACTACAAGAACCAGCTAGACCCTGTGAAGAAGGGTGAAGACTTCTGTGGAAGCAAGAGTGAGAAGGCTTGGAGAGTTTGTCGGGGTCTTCAGCCAGATCTCTGCAACTCTTGCAAAGATACAACAACTGGCCAAAACTGGTCAGCGTGGTGCACAACCAGGTGGTGAGTTCCAGGCCAGGTGAAGAGCCACAACTCCCATCATCCCTGACAATGAATACCTTTATTCATGCATTTATTCATTTAGGGATTCATGCCATAAGAGTTATAGGTTTAGGTTTAGAATAGAGTTAAGATAGATAGGATTTATGGTGTGTTAAAATAATATGTTTTAATATGTGCTTTAATAGAAGATACTAGAAAGAGGTAGGCTAAAGAATGTGTTTGCTGGGATTGGGATGTGTGGGAATTATCCTTCTAACAGAGGCTTGAGTTTAAAAGACTGCTCTGTAAAAGGAGGAGGAACATAGAGAGTTATTGGTATTTTTATATTGTATTATGTTGTTATGGGTTTATTATATTTTCATATGGTATCATATTAGATTGGGATTGATGGGGTTTCATTATATATATATATATATATATATATATATATATATATATAGTTAAGCCATAATGTTAATTAAAACTGTTGTGTGGCTGAGTTCTGTGGTCCAAGGCCACAAGTGCAGTGGTTGAGATAAAGCACATGAGAGCTTAATTGTTTTTAGAAACGCTGCCACAATCCCAGATGGGAGGACACTGCGCAGGAAAGGGCTATCCAATTAATTATCTTTATAGCCTAATGGGGTGGG
>JACSCI010000999.1:0-21572 GCA_016801065.1 Sceloporus tristichus
TCCCTCTCACCATCCCTGGCCCTGATTGGCTGGAATCCTAGTCCCTCTCACCATCCCTGGCCCTGATTGGCTGGAATCACAGTCCCTCTCACCATCCCTAGCCCTGATTGGCTGGAATCCCAGTCCACCCCACCATCCCTGGCCCTGATTGGCTGGAATCCCAGTCCATCCCACTATCCCTGGCCCTGATTGGCTGGAATCCCAGTCCCTGCCTCCTTTTCTGGCAGCCATTTTGTGCTGCTTGTGACTGTGGGGAATAATGTTCCAGAACCTTCTCTGAGGCCTCAGTTGAACAGAGGCTTCTCTTTCTCTTCTGAGGCTCCAGAGTCAGAAGGAGGCCAGGCTCCTTGGGCCAAAAAGAAGGAAGTGTGTCTCTTTGTGGGTCTTTTGTGTGTCTCATACAGTTGTGCTCCTTCTGGGGAACATGGGATCAGAAATGGGGAGGAGAGTTTTAATACAAGCCTTATTATTATTATTATTATTATTCACAAACATTGGGCTTTGACTACTATCCCTGTTTTTAATAACTGTCCAGTAATTTAATGGTATTTTATTTTGGATGGGAGTGTTAGGTTTAGGGTTTTGGATATAATGAAAGATGTTGTTATTGTATTGTATGGATATTTTTATTGTAAGCTGCTAAAAGGTGGCCATTCTCGTGTAGTAATTGTCTTGTGATTAACTCCCACAACAGCCTTGTAAGGTAGGCTTCATAGGCTCCTAGGACTGGAAAGGAGCCCCAAGGGCCAAACAGTCAGCCTCATTTTGCCCTCAAAGTCCTCCAAAGAGATGGCCATCCAGACAGAGACTCCTCCAATGCTCATGGGAACTGGTCCTTACCCCCCACTTTGGGAAAGGAGACCCCCTCAGCCCCTGGACTATTTACGACCAGGAGTTACTATGTGTGTGACACAGAGGAGTTTCCTATGCATTACCTCCTACCCTCCATGGCCATTGGCACTGACCTTTTCCCATTGTCTTCTCTCCCTCAGCCCTGTGGACCTCCTCCTCCTTCGCACTCAGAGCAACCCTGCTCTTCGGCTGAGGAGACGGCCTCTGACCCAGGGAAGCTCCGGCCATAAAGGACTGCAGAAGAGGCCTTTCTGGGGCTGCAGGAATCAGGGTCTTTGTACGGAAGGTAGGCCTATATTCCTGGAGCTGAAAAAGGACCTTTGTTTAAATGTTTCAGTCCAGGATTGTATGGAAAGGTTGCAGCTGAGAGACTGAGCCCATGCTTTGCAGGCATAAAGTCCCAAATTCAGTCTCTGGCAGCACTGTCTTCCCAGAAGGTGGAAGTGAGATTTCCAGACCGCAGACACACAATGTGCCAGTGAGTCCTTTGTGTGGGGACTGTGAGTGTTTACTAGAGTTTTGTGAGGTATTTGTTTCACTGGGTTTATATAATGAATTTACTTACGTCTTCACTTCCCAAAAATGAGCATAATCCAGGCTGCAATCGTCACTCATAAACCTATACCTTTATAGATTTTTGTTGTATAAGTGCAACATATTGAGCAGTGTGCATCTTTTTAAAAAATATACAAGGAAAAGTGAAGAAATTGTGATTTTGACAATAGATCCGTTCAGAAACAATGCACACAAATGTACGTGCCTCAGTTTCTGTGTGGCTTTAGCAAGCAGAGGGAGGAGGTGCATAGTTCATGCTCCTGCTATGACTGACACACACGAACACACAAATCTTGTAATGGTAAATTTGTAAACTGCTTTAATCTTTTTGGAAAGATGGTATATACATACATTTATTCATAAAATCATAGAATCGTAGAATTGGAAGAGACCACTAGGGCCATCCAGTCCAACCCCATTCTGCCATGCAGGAAATCACAACCACAGCATCCCCGACAGATGGCCACCCAGCCTCTGCTTAAAGACCTCCAAGGAAGGAGACTCCACTGCATTTCAAGGAAGGAGTGTGTTCCACTGTCAAACAGCTCTTACTGTCAGGATGTTCCTCCTAATGTTGAGGTGGAATCGCTTTTCCTGTAGCTTGCATCCATTGTTCTGGGTCCTGTTCTCTGGAGCAGCAGAAAACAAGCTTGCTCCCTCCTCAGTATAACATCCCTTCAAAAATTTAAACACAGCTATCATATCACCTGTTAACTTTCTCTTCTCCAGGCTAAACATCCCCGGCTCCCTAAGTCATTCCTCATAGGGCATGGTTTCCAAATCCTGCACCACTTTAGTTGCCCTCCTTTGGACACACTCCAGTTTCTCAACATCCTTTTTGAACCGTGCTGCCCAGAACTGGACAAAATGTTCCAGGTGGGGCCTGACCAGAGCAGAATAGAGTGGCACTATTACTTCCCTTGATCTAGACATTATACTTCTATTGATGCAGCCCAAAATTGCTTCTTTGCAAGAATGGCATGGGGAACCTTACTGAAATCAAGATACTGTATACTATATCCATAGCATTCCCTTCATCTACCAGGAGCATCTACCGAGATTAGATTTATCAGGCATGACTTCTTTCTCTGAAACTAATATTGACTTTTTGTGATTATGGCATTGCTTTCTAGATGCTCACAGACTCTCTGTTTAATGATCTGCTCTTTAATCTTTCCATAAAGAAGGTGGTCCTCCTCCTCCTCTTCCTCCTCCTCTTCCTCTGCATGAAAGAGAAATCAAATTCTCATCAGTGATGATGACGCAGCATGGAAAAATTAACATTCCTGCCTTTAAAGTCTTTTTTTTAATTAATTTTTATTGAAACTAAAGTACATACAATGAATTTTATACAATGCATAATTATGTATATATATTTTCTACATTCTATTGCAACTTATCAGAATTTAAAGTCTGAGGAGGCCTGAATCCTGTTGGTTAAACCTACCATAGACCAACTCAATCCATAATTGACTGGTGAGTCAATCTATAGGTAAATCCAAGAGACTGAATGATTCTACTCTGATCAGGATTAAGTATAGGATTGGATACAGGCTAAGATTTAGTCCTACTTGTGGCTAGAACAGGACATTCCCAAGCCAAGATGGCCAGGCAACAGTGTGGAAAATAGGCACTCTCCACATGGGCAGAGACACTTTGAGAATTGTGACTTCTCTGCATGCAGAAGGCTGCCATGGGAATTGGTTGTTCCCTTCCCATCAGCTCAATCCTCTGGTGCCCCCCTGATCCTGGGAGGAGGGCTGGATCCCATGGAAGGGGGGCAACCAGGGAAGAGAGAGCTCCTTTCCTGCCCTGCTTAACCAAGGAACTCCCTGGGGGATGGAGGGCAACTGCTTTGGCCAATGGGAGAATGGGAGGCCACTAGGCCAGAAAGCCAGACCGAGCGGAACCCTCTATGTTCCAGTGTTGCTCCATGTAGAATCGTGCAAGGAAGCAAATGCCCACTTCTGCATTGGCCCAACGGAGGCATATGTCTTCTGCATGTGTCACCAGCAGGATGCTGTCCTCTATCTCTTTGAGTGCTGCAGGGTTTCTTGCCAAGCCAATCCTAACCCTGGTCCCTTTTCTCAGGACCTTCATCTGGGCCTCCTTGTACACGGCTTTGGGGCCTCTCTTTCTGGAAGTGACCCAAGTGCAAGACCACCAGGACCCCTGCCCACTTGATGGCCGACACAGAGGCCAAGCAGAGGGAGTTGGGCTCCAAGAGAAAGAGGCTGCCGAGGTACAACAACTCTTTGGTGAGTCACTATCCTATTAGCTTCATCTTGGTCACTGCTGGGCCAATTTATGAAAGGAAGCAAATAAAGTACTTTCCTAGTTTGGCAGAGACAGTCCTGGTTAATCCTCTGTCATCCCAATATTTTGAGGGCTTTTAAAATGTCTTAATTTTTCTCGTCTCCTCCCACTTTCCCAATTCTTCAGCTCATTCAGTTTCTGCATAATGATTGCCAAGGAGTTTGCAGCCCATCAACTCAAAAGTGGGGTTGGAGAAGAACGAAGGGGGCAGGGACTTTCCTTTGCAAGGAGTCTGAGGCAAAAACAAACTGTTGTGCCCTTTCCCACTTGTGTGATCTTCTTCATAAACAACTTTGTCCATCTTCACCACTTTCTGCTGTTCCTTGTCCACATGTATCTTGTTTTTTCCATCTGCGAAATGTTGGGGGATATGGGAGAATGTCTCTGGATATAAATTGGGGGTGGTCCCCTATCCCTCAAGCCCACAGTGCTGCCCAGAACTGCTTTTTAAAAATGACATTCACCTCTGAAATTTGGCAACAAATGGCTAAATGCACTATAATCTTTGGAGGCTAAATGTACTATACGTGTCGGGATAGTCAGTATTCTAATCTATCATTAATATCCCAGCCATGGCCTAAATTATATTGTATATTGCATTGAAAGAATTTGAGAAAACTGGACCTCAAAGGCAGTAGCTTTTTTCTTGCAAACAACATTTAAAGTTTATTTCCTGGACTAAATTCTGAGGTGATCAAATAATTTTTGGGATGCATCATTTGCTTCTCCCTCTCCTTTTACTAGTCATTCTCTGGATGAGGGCTATTTTTTATTGCAGGTGACCTTTGCGGATGTGGCGGTATATTTCACTGAGGAGGAATGGAAACTGCTGACGAAGAAGCAGAGACTTATGTACAATGATATGATGATGGAGAATTACGAGAATGTGGCCTCTGTGGGTAAGGAAGCTGAATTCATTGCCCTTCCTATGAAGACTGAGGGCCCTTTCATTCTACATTATCATGGCACTAAGATTCCACTTTAGAATTATAGAATCAAAGACTTTAAGCAGATAACAAGGACCATCTAGTTCAGGGGTAGGCAATCTTTTTGAGCCAGGGGCCGGGTTGCTGTCCCTCAGACAACTGGGGGGCCGAAGCCAAAAAATAAATAATTAAATAATTTTTTTAAAAAAAAATTAAATATATAAATAAACCAGGACAAATGTAGGACAAAATTTTCAAATGGAAGACACTTTTTTAAAAATTTGCTGATTTTTTTAAAAAATGTTACAGTAATATAAATGCATGTTTCTGAGGCTTCTATAGACAATTGCCCCCCAAAGGCCCCGGCGGCAATCGGCGGCAGGACCAGGCTGGGGCCGGTCCCAAGGCCTCGCCGGGCCGCATCCGGCCCGCGGGCCGCAGGTTGCCTACCCCTGATCTAGTTCAACCCCTTGCCATGCAGGAATACACATTGAAAGCATCACCAGCAGATGGCCACCTAATAATAATAATAATAATAATAATAATATGTTTTATTTATTGACCGCTATTCCACAATGATCATAGCAGTGTACAGTAAAAATTGTAATACAATACAAAATACAAAGTGACAGTTAAAGGAGGGAGAAGTCTCGTCCTTCAGGCAGCCCCTGATGTTGCTGGGTCTGCCTGATCGCTCCCTTTGTTTAAAGACCTTCAAAGACCTTTAAAGACCTTCAAAGAAGGAATGCTTTAGAAATTAATAATAATAATAATAATAATAATAATAATGAGCTGCCACCATGCTCTGAGGGAGTATATTCCACTGTTGAATAGCTCTTACTGTCAGGAAGATCCTTCTAATGTTTTGGTGGAACATCTTTTCCTGTGGCTTGCTTCTATTGTTCTATGTCCTTTGCTCTAGAGCAGCAGAAAGCAAGCTTGCTCCATCTTCAGTATCTCTTCAAATATTTGAACAGGGCTATTCATGCTTAACCTTCTCTTCTCCAGGCTAAACATTCCCAGATCCCTCAACCACTCCTCATAGGGCTTGATGGTTTCCAAACCCTTCACCATTTTTATTGCCCTCCTTTGGATAAACTCCAGCTTCTCAACATCCTTTTTGAATTGTGGTGACCAGAAATGCACCCAGTATTCCAAGTGAGGGTCTGACCAAAGTAGAACAGAATTGCACTATTACTTCCCTTAATCTATAACACAGAATCAAAGAGTTGAAAGAAACTAGAAAGGCCATCCAGTCCAATCCCCTGCCATAACACTATACCCATATTTATGTAGCCTAGAATCACATTGGCCTTTTAAGCTGCTGCATCAAACTGTTGACCCAGGTTCAAGTTGTGGTCTACCAGGACTCCTAGATCCCTTTCACACATAGTTTGTAAACCCACTGTCTGTCTGTCTGTCTGTCTGTCTGTAATTGGACTGAAGTCAAAGAACAGCCAGTCAGGGCAGATATTTATGCTTTAATTGTTGCTTGGGGACAGAAACCAAGTGTCCAAAAGGGTTTAAATTGCCTTAGAATGTGTCCTGGGGGGAAGAATGGTCTGAAACCAAATTGAATGCAATGGGTGCTTGGAGCAAATAAATCAGACAAAAAGGATTAGTACACTGGCTCTCAGTCCTTCTTGGCTCTGAATTCCTATCGTGTTCACAAGCCAATATACAGCACAATCTGAGGGTGACGCTCCCAGATGCAACTCAACAATAACATAGCAGAGTACAGAAGCAAATATCCAGATATAGATATTGGCAATGTACTGACCACTTTTTACACAAAAAATAAATCACAAACACAGTTGATTTCATCGAAATCCTTGGAGGTTCTCTATCTTGAGTTACAAAATAATACAAATATTTGCAAGCTCTCCTCTCTGAGTTCCTTCACTTTCACCATCTCTTGTACACACAACTCAAATCCAATCCACACCAATCTGCATGTGAGCTGTATACTGTATTGGTTGTGAATCATATCCTGGTGCCACACAGCATGAAGCATCCTCTGCAGTTAGCTTGCATCATGCCTTGTGCTCTGACTCAGCACTCTGTGGCACTCTCACAGGATATGATGCCACCTGTCAATCAAAATATTTTTGCACATGTTTCATGGAATATTCTTTCAACAGTCCTTTGACTATCAGCTTCCACTGCTTCCCTCAAGGCAGTCCCCATGTAGTCTCTTCTTTGCTAGATCCTATGAGTAAGGATACAATCATTCCAAGCATTTAGCGGCATAAGCAGCAGGATCATGCTTGGGTTAATCACAGCAACTTCATTAATTTAATTTCAAATAACGAGGGGTTAATGTGGGCTAAATCATGGGGTAACACCCTCCTCTCTTAACTCTGATTTTCAGTCTTATCTGTCATTGTCCTTCTTTACAGAAGAACATTTGAGTTGTCAGAGAGTCCACACAGGAGAGAAGCCTCACAAATGCCAACATTGTGGGAAAGGGTTTTTTTGGAAGTCAGACATAGTGACACATCAGAGAATCCACACAGGAGAGAAGCCATACAAATGCCAGCATTGTGGGAAATGCTTTTCATCGAAATCTTACCTAGTGATACATCAGAGAATCCACACAGGAGCGAAGCCATACAAATGCCAGCATTGTGGTAAATGTTTTTCGTTGAAGTCAAACCTAGTGATACATCAAAGAATCCACACTGGAAAGAATCTGTACTAATGCCCGCATTGTGAGAAATGTTATTTGTCAAAATCAAACCTAGTGATACATCAGAGAGTCCACACTGGAGAGAATCCTTACAAATGGCAGCATTGTGGGAAAAGTTATGCCTACAAATCAGTCCTTGTCATGCATCAGAGAATCCACACAGGAGCAAAGCCCTACAAATGCCAGCATTGTGGGAAAAGTTATGCCTACAAATCAGTCCTTGTCATGCATCAGAGAGTCCACACTGGAGAGAATCCATACAAATGCCAGCATTGTGGGGAATGTTTTTCTCAGAGGTCAAACCTAGTGAGACATCAGAGAGTCCACACTGGAGAGAAGCCACACAATTCCCAGAAGTGAAATGACATTATTTTGCTCAAGAATGAATACAAAGAATATATTTTCAGTCCTCTGGTGATAAGAAAAGGCCCTTGTGATTTTGTGTGTTAGGTTTGTGTGTCCATATGTCTGTTTAAGTTTTTAAAGTTATATTTTGTTAAGTTTTAGTTTTAATTGCTATTAGTATATTTCTTTGCTTTAGTTTATAAATTTGGCTGGGGATTATAGGTTGTGGAGTAGATTAGCTAGATAGAGGGGTGGGATTTGTTGCAGCTGGCTAGAATAGTTCAGGGAATGATAGCTTTTGGAATTTGTGGGATGTTGGATGAAGAAAGTTGGTAGTCGGTGTTAACATAAAGAGGGCTAGTTTCTGGGCATGGCAAAGGGGGCTTTTTTACCTATGAGGCGTAGACTGTGGGAATTTGAGGTGGGGGCTAGATTTGGAAGAGGTTGGAGTTTTTGGTTTTAGGGATTTAATGTATTCTTTGGCTTTGGGAGGGCAGCTCTGATTTGAAAGCTGAATTTCTCACTATGTGTTCTTAATAAAGTTCTTTGCTGTTTCAACACACAGGACTCATTGATGGACATAAGTAGTGAATTTGCACAAAATAGACACTTTCTTCTCTCCTCAGTCCTCAGCTCCATTCCCAGCCTTAAGAACAGAGGCAAACACACACACACACACACACACACACACACACACATATATATAGATACACACACACTCTACAAAGCAGAGCCTTCCCAGCCTTTCTCTCCTGAGTCCAGCTCTGCTGGTTGGGCTCCATTCTGGAAGGAAGGAAAGAAGAATGGAAGGAAGGAAGGAAGGGCATACTCCTTCCCTTCTTCCAAAGGCTGAGAGTGGAATAAGCAGCAGCAGCAGCAAGGGCCTTGCGATCCCTACGCATACTCAGGAGGGGCCTTTGGTTGCTAATGTGGATGCAGAGTTTCAGCCTCCGAAGCCATTGCTGCCTTCAGAGCCTGCTCTGAGGGAGGGAAGTGGAGGAGAGCCTTTGTTCGTTTGAAGGATTGGCTGGAGGGTTTTCTGGGGGCGGGGGGGTGTTGTAAGAAGGAATGAAACCCTGATCTCCCCCCCCCCAAAGAAAGGCAGGGGACCTGCCACTCCGCCTCTCCCTCTTTCCTTCCCTGCCCCCTCCTTCGGAGGGTCCTTGGGGCCCCGGTATGTGGGAGGTTATTATGAGAAAAGAGGGCAGGGGGACCATTGGAGAGAGGCATGGCCATAGAGGGGAGGGGGATCTGAAGGTAAAAGGGGGTTTGAGGAGCCCCCTTCCTCCTGGAAAGTGGGGCAGAGGAGAGACCCTCCCTTCTGATGCCTCATTTGGGGGAGATTTTTGTGCCAAATAAAGAACATCACACAACATAGGCTTCAATAGCATTAAATCAATCAATCATTTTTTTATTAATGCTTAAGCCAAAGGCCATTCGCATGATTAAAATATAAAATCGGTGACAGAAATTCAGAATTATAAAATGATCCATCAAATATACATTAAACATAATAAAATTCCAGACAATTAAATAAAACAACATTAAAAATAACTTCAACGTTTAGATAAGATCATCTCCATGACAATCAACTGCTATGTCTGCTATTATCCTTGCCTGAATTTTGATTGCTGTTGAGGCAAACAGTGAAACCTTATAAGTTACCTGAGAATGATTATCAGACAAGAGAAAAAGAAATCTTTTCAGAAGTGGTATTAGACTGTAAATTGGACAGAATAGATCCTATAAATTTAGTTCTTGGATCAGGATATAGTGAGCAAAAAAGCATATAATGAGGCAAATACTCAATTTCTGGAGCTCCACAAATACATAAACGGGAATTCATAGGTGTGTGTGAATATCTACTATCGATCATGGCTGAAGGCATTGTTTGGAAACAAAGAGCTGTAAAAGCCTGCCTAAGGTTTGGGAATGTAAGCTTTCTTAGGTAAACATCCATCTGATTGTCCACTTTATGTAATCTAAATCATTTGGAAAATGTTGAATTGTCAATAGCCAGTCTATCCAGACACACATCATGGTTAAAAATGTATTCACGAAGCTTCTCTCTTGAATTCAGGGTAGAAGGATTTTCAGTTAGTGCAGGATATGATTCAAGCAACCTATTGTATCTTAAACTCCAGACTTTGCAGCTTGGTAAATGTTGGAAACACAACTTAGGAAAAACCTTAACCGGAGAACCTATTACAGATCTCCAGTAGTTAAATAAAGCAAAATGGATATGAGCTCTGATGGAGGGGAGGCTGATCTCAGCCCGAACCAAAGCTGCAGGTGTTTCAGGTGAAAGTAGAAGCAATTTCTTGAAAAATGTATTCTGGATGGCCTCCAGTTTCACCAATTGGGAATCATCCCATCCCCACACAGAGCGCCATATAGGATCTGAGCTATAACGTTACTCTGAAATACTTTTAGAGCTGGTGCGACCAGATGACCCCCTGCCTGGTTGTAGGATCGAAGGATTGCTCCAATAGATCTCACAGCCATTGCTCTACTAGCTTCTATGTGGGACCGTTTTAATAGGTCCTCTGCCCCCAACGGAGGGAATAGTGACCTTCAGCCCAACCTTGACCAGGAAACGGTCCATGGTCCATGGCAATGCGGAGATATTGACTACCTCCATCCATGGATGTGCCTGTTCCGTACAGAAGACCACAGCGAGAGTATGACCTGCACAATGCGTGGGATCAGAGACTGTGATGATCTCCTCAAGTCCAAGCAGCCAAACCACAGCCCTGTTATGGCTCTTAGCCCAGCAGACCCTTAAATTCCTTAAATCCCACTGCCATCATCCAGTGAATTATAAAAGGATTTCCCTTAACCTACACTGGGACCAGTTAAGGAACCTTATTTCTACTTCTTTACTGATCTTCCCAAGCATCAACCGAGCCAAGAGACGTGGAAAAGGAGCATCGAGTAGTAGATACTCCAAGGAGATATGTATTATAAATAATAAATATAACTAAATTATAAGTCATGCAAGATATTTCATACAAGGGATTAAAACAAATAAATAAACCTAAACGTCAAATTCTGAGTCTAACTTCCAAGATCCGCTCTTTAACTCTCTCTCTCGATCTCCATCCGACACATTTCCCCCAACTGTCTCTTGGTCTCTCAGGCCTTATATCTCCTTCTCACGGAAGCTTCCAGAAGAACCTTCATCTTGCTCTCTGATTGGTCAAGAGAGCCTTCCGTAGCAGTGATGTCATTCTGCATTTGCATAAACCTCCCTTTACTGCCTGAAGAAGATCTCAATTGACTGGAGCCCTGTTATTAGAACAACAACAACGATAACCCCTCTTTTTATTGGAAGAGATTCACAACTATACCTTGTTTCCCGGTTGAGAAGTATAGGAGGATTCAGAGGTTTCCATTTTGACTAAGATTAGGAGCTCCCAAATTCCCATGGAAGAGGTTTCCTAAGGCATGTGCCAGGACAGAGCAGGGAACGGGGGGTTCATCGTGGGTGAATTACCATTTGTCAGCTGAACCTGGGGCTGAGGGTTCCTCAGAAGGAGAGGAGCCCAGGTCCCCCAGAATCCCCTCTGAGCCTCCAGGAGAGCAAGGCTCAGGGAAGGGACAGTCTGCAAGAGGCTGAGAGCCGCTTGGACCAAACCTTGAGGGCCCTTTCCCAAAAGCTGGCCAGGATTGGTCTCAGGGTCTGGCATTTTCCTCTCAGAGGACCATCAGGATCTCAAAGACCACTCTTCATTTTGGATTTTGTTTTTTCACTCTGCTGCCCTCAGTGGAGACTTGCTTACTCCTAAGGTGCCATAGAGATGAGCATGGAATGTATAGGGAAGATGGCTTTTGCAGTCTTTTCCACCATTGAGTGTACCTTGTGTTGTCTTCAAGCCTGTCAAAAGAGAGCATGAAAGTAACCGGGAGGAGAAAGCAAAGTCCCACATTTGCTCCCATAATCTCCCCCTGAAGCTTTTCCCAGCATGCCCTAGTCCTCAGTCTCCCTCCCAGGCTCCAGCATTTCCTAGAGAGATGGAAACCTTCAAGGGAGAGTCCTTGGGGGTCAAGTCAAGCTCTCCTCTGCTTCCCAAGGCCTCTTTCTCCATCCATTGCTGGCCTTTGGAAGGGAGACATAGACTGCTCTTGGAAAAGTTACTTTTGGAGGGACAGGGACTCCCCAAAGCTCCCAGTCTGGCTCTAACCTTAAGGACTTCAAATCTCTGCAATGAACTGGGCCAGGTCTTACGCCAGGAGTGGGGATCCTGTGACCCTCGCTCTGTATCTCCATTAAGAAAAAGACTGAATCTCCATGACTGTTGCTATGTTTCATATTCTTAGGATGGGCAGCCAGGAAAACAGAATGCTTTAAAGAATTCAAAGGTTTATTAGATGGAGATAGAAGTGCAAGATGCCTTAAAATCATATGTTCTGAATCAAAGACAGCATCAAAGAGGCTCTAATAGTCTTACAGGTCAGAATCTGGATAGACACTTCCTCCAAACAAAAAGTATTTCGCACTTCCACTTTCTCTCCTTTCTGGAAATGCTGATGCCTCAAGGGCTGGATCCTAAGCAAAATGAGAGATAAGGTTTGAACTGCAATTCAGAGGTCAAGGTTTGTATGTGGTTTTTGATACAATTTACTAATTTCAAGGTGCAACTGTATAAAAGGTTTAATCTTTTTCAAAAATATAATGTTAATCCCTTTGCATTGTTTTGAATTTGTACTGTATTAAATTTGCTGTTAGCCACCCTGAGTCCCTATATTGGGAGAAAGGATGGATGTATATAATTAAAATACATGAACTGGAGATCCCTTGAAGATCCATGGGTTTCTTGGTGTAAATAGCTCTCCACCAATAGAGACAGAGACTGAATGAGTCTGCCCAGAATTGCTAGGGGTCATTTTTGGCACCTGGGTTGTATCTCCATTGCCCAAACCTAGCACTTTGACACCATGAAAGGTAAAGGACTCTGTCTCACAGAATCCTGGGATTTCATCTTTCAGGTAATAATTATTAATTAATAATTTGTTTTATTTATATACCGCTATTCCAAAGATCATAGCGGTGAACAGCAAGTAAGCTAATTAGCAAGTAAGCTAATTTGCCCCCAACAATCTGGGTACTCATTTTAGCGACCTCGGAAGGATGCAAGCCTGAGTCGAGCTTGGGCCCTTTTGCTGGTCTTGAACTCGCAACCTTGTGGTTTCAAGTGAATGGCTGCAGTACAGGCATTTAACCACTGTGCCACCAGGGCTCCTGGTACTTAGGATTATAAAGCAACTCATGAAGGATTGCACTGGGGCTCTCTACCAAGCATCCAATTCTAAGCACCCCATTCCCAGGTTTCTGTAGGATGGATCCACAGCCGGTAACATGGCACCAAACTGGTACAATTGGATAATATGTGTAGGACTTTGGTTGCCTACTTTCTGGTGTCCCTCCATCTCTCTTATAGGGTTGTGAATTCAGGTCCTGAGGTTTGTGAGCTAAACCCTAGGACCTGGGGCAGGGCCTCTAGCGATCTCATTCAGCCTAATGCATAAATTACTAACCACAGTCGCTCACAGTTTGTCATTCAAATCTACTCAAGATACTTTCCTGTATAGAAATGAAGAGAGAAATTTTTAAAGGTCTCTTCCCAGATCAAGGGGAAATGAAAGAATTATTCTTTCTCACTTGCTTGGAGAGACAGGATAAAAAGCGTGAAGTTGAAGGCTTTCATGGCCGGCTTCCATAGCTTTTTGTGGGTTTTTTGGGCTATGTGGCCACGTTCTAGAAGAGCTTCTTCTGATGTTTTGCCAGCATCTGTGTCTGGCATTTTCAGAGATTCCAGCCACAGATGCTGACGAAATGTCAGGAAGAAACTCTTCTAGAACATGGCCATATAGTCCCAAAAACCCACAAAAAACTAAGGATAAAAAGCATTTAATTTAGCCTCCTTCTTTCTAGCCAGATGGCGAATGCAGAGTATAGTAGTGAGCCCTTGTACCACAACAACTTAAAGAAAGCAAGAAACTAAACCAATCCATAGACCCCCGCAGTTTTTCTAGTTGAAGAAACCAATTAACTAAGCCTCACAAATTATAATAAGCCACTGCTCTCACATCTGATCTGGATGTTTGCACAGAGCCCTTTCCTCTTTCCTGGAATTGGGCTCCCTGCAAAATGGAGAAGAGGCAGCCTCATCTCCTGTCTGAAGATCATGCATGAAAACTGGAAGCTCAATGCCAGGCCCTGATGTATCGTATCTTTACTGCCATGTGTAAAAAGGGCAAGGAAAAACACATGTTACAGGAGAAGAAAGCAAATAAAACCTGATCCTTTCTGGTCCAGGTTTAGGTCCTGGGCAAAAGAAGGGAAACCAGGATTTGACTTGGGAGTTAGTGAATGTTGTGTGGCCTGCCTTGCCTGAAAGAGGGCCTCCCTGGGGACCAAATCCATCACCCTTCTCTTCCCCCTCAGTCAGCATTCTCACAAAAGAACCAAATTTAGGGGTCTCCCATCGGCATCTTCAGGCACCCACCTTTCCTTTCCTTTCCTGGCAAGGAAACCCAGAAGGAGCCCTTCTTCCTAAGCAGCCAATGACCAAACCCACCAGCCTTCTAGAACCCTATTCAGGCACCAAGCCAACCGCTAACAATGGTTCAGGGCTGCTTTAACTGTCTGGCTGAATGCTAAGGAATTCTGGGAACTGTAGTTTTGTGAGATATTTAGTCTTCTCTGTCAGACAACTCAGATGCCATAATAAACTAAAATTCCCAGGATTCCCAAGTACTGAACTAGGGCAGTTAAAGTGGTTTATTTCTGCGAACTGGATTATTTCTGCAATGTGTTTTTGACCTCTGTTACTATTTGAGCGTCCACAAGGCTCTGTGGGTTTGAAGGGAAGATTCATCATCATCATCATCATCATCATCATCATTTCTGCAGTGTTTTTGAACCAGATCTGAGAGAGCCCTGAGGCCTGGATCTGCCCAAATGCCAAATATTGCCCTCTCAGCAAAGCCTGGAGATATTAACCTTTAAGGACCAGAACTCCTCAAAGGCTGACTTTCCCAATCTCTCCTGAGAGACCCTCCTGGACCTAGAGAAGCCTCAAAGAAAGGGGTCCCATTGAATGGGGGGCCCATGTCTTTCTGAGTCTGTGGGTCCAGAGGAAGAGGACAGTTTTCCAGGACCCTCTTCCTAACCCACAAGGCAGCTCTTAGCATTTGCCCAACACTGCTCTTGAACATGCAAAGATCAGGCAAGCAACATCTGCTTTGCTGTTTGCAAGAAAAGATGGAAAAACAATGGGCCCTTGGTATCTTTTGGGATTTTGTTTGGATAGCAAAATCCATGGGTGCTCAAGACCCATTATATAAAATGGGTGACCTTAGGTAAGTCACACTCTCTCAGCCTCAGAGGAAGACCAATGGCCAACTGAAAGGCGGACAACACACACACACACACAAACACACATCTACATGATGGAAATGGCTTTCAATCTGGGCCATGAAACCCACTGCAGGAGAACCTTGGGCAGCAGACACTCTCTCAGCCTCAGAGGAAGACAAAGGGCAAAGTGGAAGGCAAACTTGAAGGCAAAGAAACCCTGGGAATAGGGTCACTAGACACGAGTTCAAGGCACGCAGCACACCCCCAGCCCCCAAGGCACACTCTCTCAGCTGCAAACGATAGCAATGGTAAACACCCTTCGACAAAACCTACAAAGAGAATCCTGTGACAGTGTTGCCTTAGGATCCCCAGGAAGGAATTGAAGGCACACAATTCTCCCCCAAAGTCTGGGAGGAAAAGAGGAGGAAGGTTTAGAGGAAGGACCAGAGGAGGAGGAGGAGGAGGAGGAAGGCTTAGAGGAAGGTCCTGAGGAAGAGGAGGAGGAGGAGGAAGAGGAAGGGCCTGAGGAAGAGGAGGAGGAAGAATGCTTAGAGGAAGGCTTAGAAGAAGGGCCTGAGAAGGAGGAGGAGGAGGAAGGCTTAGAGGAAGAGCCTCAGGAAGAAGAAGAGGAGGAGGAGGAGGGTCTTACAGGAAGGGCCTCAGGAAGAGGAGGCTTAGAGGAAGGGCCTGAGGAGAAGGAGGAGGAGGAGGAGGAGGAAGAGGAAGGGCTTACCGGAAGGGCCTGAGGAAGAGGAAGAGGAGGAAGGCTTAGAAGAAGGGCCTGAGGAGGAGGAGGAGGAAGAGGAAGGGCTTACAGGAAGGGCCTGAGGAGGAAGGCTTAGAAGAAGGACCCGAGGAGGAAGAGGAGGAGGAGGAGAAAGGCTTAGAGGAAGGGCCTGAGGAGGAGGAGGAGGAGGAGAGGAGGAGGAAGAGGAAAGCCCTACAGGAAGGGCCTGAGGAAGAGGAGGAGGAAGAGGAAGGCTTAGAAGAAGGACCTGAGGAGGAGGAGGAGGAGGAGGAGGAGGAGGAGGAGGAGGGCTTTGAGGAAGAGCCTAAGGAGAACAGCAGAGAGACCTCTGGAGGATTCTGCAGAGGAAGAAGAAGGAGAAGAAGAAGAAGGGGCTCCTGAGCATACGCAGAGGCCTCTGGGGGAGAAGCCACAGGGAGAAATCTGCTTGTAACTTAATATTACTATTATTAGTAGTAGCATTAGTACTGTATTATTAAATTTTATTTATTTATAAAGACATGGAAAGACGTATTTATAAAGAGCATCTCAGTGAGTCTCTATATTATAGCATCAGGAAAGATTTTAGCTGTTGTTAAGGTTTGGAAATGCGGTTTGGGGTCCCTTCTGACTTTGAAGCCCTTTCATCCTCCATTTTGGGTTCCCTGAAGGCCTCAAACTGCCAAGCTCTAAGTCAGAGGCAGCCATTTTGTGTTCCGGGGGCCATTTTGTGCTTCTTGTGACTGTTGGGAATAATGTTCCAGAACCTTCTCTGAGGCCTCAGTTGAACAGAGGCTTCTCTTTCTCTCCTGAGGCTCCAGAGTCAGAAGGAGGCCAGGCTCCTTGGACCAAAAGGAAGGAAGTGTGTCTCTTTGTGGGTCTTTTGTGTCTCTTTTGTGAGAGGGTTTTCTTATTACACAGCTCTGCTCCTTCTGGGGATCATGGATTTTAAAAGGGATCAGAAATGGGGAGGATAGTTTTAATACAAGCCTTATTATTCTTCTCCACAAACATTGGGCTTTGGCTTCTAAGAGGAAGCTAGTCCCCCAAAAAAGGCCAAAAGTGGCTCCTTTGGGAGGTTTAAAAAGTCTCCCCAGTTTTCTTATTAATAGATTTTCAGGCAAAAAAGGAAGGAGACAGACCAGAATAACTCATATTACCAAGAATGATGTATACAATCATACAAACAAACAAGAACAACAAAAATAAGGTTTGGAGACTAAAAGAAATTACTTTTTTTTAAAAAGGAAAACCATTATTAGGAGGGTAAAAACAAGACTTGGGTGCTTCTATCCTTTTACAACCAACTCAGGCTGTACCTGCACTGCAGAAATAATCCAGTTCTAAAGTCTGTTAACTCTTCTGTTTCCATCCTATGGAATCCTGGGATTTGGAGTTTGTTGGGCATGAGAGCTCTCTGGCAGAGAAGGCTAAGTGTCCAAAGGTAAAATCCCAGGATTCCATAGCACTGAGCGGTTAAAGCGGTGTCAAAGTGCCTTATTTCTATAGTGCAGATGCAGCCTTCTTGGGAAAGGGGCTGATACTGGGGATCTTTAGAGGTTTCAGCAGGTTATTTATTTGTTTATTTATTTATGATGCACTCATTTCACATCTAGCTACGGGGACATAACCAGGGCCCTCTCCAATTCCCCATCCCCTAATCTCCCACCACTCTAAGAAGGCATGGAGTATCTGTTGTGTAGGGGAGCTGCAGTGAATCTATGCTAGGTCCAGTGGGCTTTGTTTGGTGGAGAAGGAGGAAGGTTATACCCACCTCTCCGTTGGCCCAAAGGAGGCATATGTCATCTGCGTAGGTCACCAGCAGGATGCTGTTCTCTGTGTCTTTGAGTGCTGCTGGGTTTCTTGCCAAGGCAATCCTAACCCTGGTCCCTTTTCTCAGGACCTTCATCTCGGCCTCCTTGGACACGGCTTTGGGCCTCTCTCGTTGGAAGTGACCAAGTGCAGAGCCACCAGGACCCCTGCCCACCTGATGGCCAACACAGAGGCCAAGCGGAGGGAGTTGGGCTCCAAAAGAAAGAGGCTGCCAAGGTACAACAACTCTTCGGTGAGTCACTATCCTAATAGCTTCATCTGTGTCACTGCTGGGCCAATTTATGAAAGAAAGCAAATAAAATACTGTCCAGGTTTGGCAGAGACAGTCCTGGTGAATCCTCTGTCACCCCATTATTTGGGGGGCTTTTAAAATGCCCTGGTTTATCTCTCCTCCTTCCACTTTCCCCTTTCTTCAGCTCATTTCAATTTCTGCATAATGATTGCCAAGGAGTTTGCACCCCATCAACTCAAAAGTGGGAAGAGGAGAAGGAAGAAGGGGGCAGGGACTTTCCTTTGCTAGGAGTCTGAGGCAAAAGCAAACTGCTGTCCCCTTTCCCACTTGTGTGATCTTCCTCATAAACAACTTTGACCATCTTCACCACTTTCTGGTGTTGCTTGTCCACATGTGTCTTGTTTTTCCCATCTGTGAAATGTTGGGAGATATGGGAGAATGTCTCTGGATATAAATTGGGGTTGGCCCCATGGCCCTCAAGCCCACAGTGCTCCCCAAAACTGCTTTTTAAAAATGACATTTGCCTCTGAAATTTGGCAACAAATTGCTAAATCCACTATAATCTTTGGTGGCTAAATGTACTGTATGTCTTGGGACAGTCAGTATCCTAATCCATCATCAATATCCCAACCATGGCCTAAATTATATTAATATATTGTATATTATATTGAAAGAATTCGAGACAAACTGGATTTCAAAGCAGTAGCTTTTTTTCTTGCTGACAGAATTTAAAGTTTCTTTCCTGGACTAAATTCTGAGGTGATCAAATGATTTTGGGATGCATCATGTGCTCCCCCCCCCTTTTTTTTTTTTTTTGTTTGTTTGTTTGTCATTCTGTGAATGAAGGCTATTTTCTTTTGCAGGTGACCTTTGCAGATGTGGCGGTATACTTCACTGAGGATGAATGGAAAATGTTGACAAAGAAGCAGAGACTTACATACAATTATGTGATGATTGAGAATTACGAAAATGTGGCCTCTGTGGGTAAGGAACCTTGATCTAGACACTATACTTCTATTGATGCAGCCTAAAATCGCATTGGCCTTGTTAGCTGCTGCATCGCACTGTTAACTCATGTTCAACTTGTGGTCTACTGGGACTCCTAGATACCTTTCACAAGTAGTTTCATTCAGCCAGGTTTCCCCCATCCTATATCTCTGTATTTCATATTTCCGCCCTAAGTACAATAACTTACTTTTCTCCATATTGAATTTCATTTTGTTAGCTTTGGCCCAGCTTTCTAGTCTATCCAAGTCATTTTGAATTATGATCCTGTCCTCTGGGGTATTAGCTGGGTATCCAGGCTAAACATTCCCAGCTCCCTAAACCACTCCTCATAGGGCTTGATGGTTTTCAGACCCTTCACCATTTTCATTGCTCTCCTTTAGATACACTCCAGCTTATCAACATCCGTTTTTAATTGTGGTGAACAGAAGTGGACACAGTATTCCAAGTGAGGGCCTGACGAAAGCAGAATAGAGTTGCACTATTACTTCCCTTAATCAATGACGTAGAATCATAGAGTTGAAAGAAACTAGAAGAGCTAACCAGTCCAACCCACTGACATAACACTATACTCATATTAATGTGTCCTAGGATCACATTGGCCTTTTTACTTGCTGCATCACACTGTTGACCCATGTTCAAGTTGTGGTCTACTAGGACTCCTAGATTCCTTTCACACATAGTTTAACTGTCATAGCAACTTTTAGTGAAATCTTGGAATTTGTAATTTAGAGAGACACTATTGCTCTACACTATCTAAGGATTCTAAGGCCTGTTACAGACAGCCAAAATAAAGCTGCTTCGAGTCACAGTGGAGGTATGGTGTTTCAATGATTCATGCATCCTAAGAGTCCAGAAACCACACCAAAGCTACGCTCCAGGCCTTGAGGATTGGGAGGCAGCCACCAACCTCACAGATTTTAAGAACTGGATTGAGTGAACTGGTGAGAACATGGCTCAGGCCCTTGTTTTCAGGGATATTAAGGGGCTCCATATAGCAATTATCAGCAATGTCTATCAAGAGAGGAAAGGTGACACACAAATTCCTTTTTCTCTAATGTTTTTCTCCAACCTGAGTTTGTTTAGCTCCATGGTTTATTCCCTTTGTTATCCAAAATGCTTGAGTTTGGGAAGGACACTTGCAAGTGCGAAGCTTTTAGGGTAATTTGGTACTTAGCTGAAAGGAGATATATAGTTTGGTTGGGGCAAGAGTGGCCTCGGGATTCAAGCCCAACTATACCAGGCCCAGAAGCACACAGAACTCCAAAGGCATTTGAAATAAGTTTTTTGTTTTATTCAGGGGAAAAGCAAAATACACACACACGTAAGGGTTCACACACACACACAAGAACTAGATAACAGGTGGAAGTGGTGAAGAAATGTAAGACTTTCATAATGGTAATACTTTACCTAGGTGGATCTTGATTCCAATTGCTGAGGGTTCAAAATGGGAAGAGAAGTCAGGAGCTCCTGCAACAAGTGGGGTTGGCGAGTGCATTGAGGTGCTTAGCCATGTAAACTGACAGACTGTCTGTCTGTAATCGGACTGAAGTCAAAGAACAGCCATTCAGGGCAGATATTTACACTGTAATTGATGCTTGGGGGAAGAAACTGAGTGTTCAAAATGGATTAAATCACTTTAGAATGTTTCCTGGGGGGAAGAATGGTCTGAAACCAAATTGAATGCAACAGGTGCTTGGTGCAAATATCACAGACAAAGGATTAGCACACTGGCTCTCAGGTGCATCTTGGCTCTGAATTCCAATCGCGTTGAAAAACCAATATACAGCACAATCTGAGGGTGATACTCCCAGATGCAGCACAATAATAACATAGCAGAGTACAGAAGCAGATATCCAGATATAGATATTGGCAATGCACTGACCACTTTCCACAGTGAAAAATAAGTGACAGACACAGTTGATTTAATCAAAATCCTCTTGAGTTGCAAAATGATACAACTATTTGCAAGCTCTCCTCTCCGACTTCCATCAACTTCACCATCTCTTGTACACAGAACTCCAATCCAATCCACACCAATCTGCATGTGAGCTGGATACTGTATTGGTTGTGAGTCATCTCCTGGTGCCAAACAGCATGAAATGACCTCTGCAGTTAGCTTCCATCATGCCTTGGGCTCTGACTCAGGACTCTATGGGAGTCTCACAGGATATGATTTCACCTGTCAATCAAAGTATTTTTGCACATGGTTAATGGAATATTTTTTTCAATAGTCCTTTGACTACCTGCTTCCACTGATTCCCTCAAGGCAGTCCCCATTCTTTGCTAGCTCCTATACGTAAGGATACAATCATACCATGGATTTAGGGACATAGGTAGCAGGGTCATGCTTGGGTTACTCACATAAACTTTCTTACTTTAATCTCTAATAAGGACGGGTTAATGAGGGCAAATCATGGGGTAACACCCTCCTCTCTTAACTCTGATTTTCAGTCTCATCTGTCATTGTCTTTCTTTACAGAAAAACATTTCAGTCATAAGAGAGTCCACACAGGTAAGAAGTCACATAAATGCCAGCATTGTGGAAAATGTTTTCCTTACAAGTCAATGCTTGACATGCATCAGAGAGTCCACACAGGAAAGAAGCCATACAAATGCCGGCATTGTGTGAAATGTTTTTCTTCAAAGTCAAACCTAGTGACACATCAGAGAGTCCACACTGGAGAGAAGCCATACAAATGCCAGCATTGTGGGAAATGTTTTTCATT